>CP137682.1:12596814-12649255 GCA_037976565.1 Mesocentrotus franciscanus | reverse complement strand
CACAAGAGTTCGTAAAAGAATGACAATCAACACGTCGTCTGTATGGGCGTGTTTTCAAAATTTACATGTGAAAAGATTATAGACTTAAAGGGATAGTTTGAGTCTTGTTGCAGAGGGCGCTACAGAAAATTTGTTTTGTGAAGTAATGAAAACTGAGTGTCAAATTTGAAAGAATATACAATTCAAATGACAAGATCATCTTTGTTTGATCAAAATCGGTTCAGAGACGGCTGAAATATCCATAAACATAAATATCTAATATTTGTGGTGGGACACAAATATTCAGTAATTTTGAACCAGCGGTTGAAAACGAGATAGCGCCTTTACGTTTTATTCTATTCTTTATTTTATTCTAGCCAATGCCAATATTGGCTTTTGTTGGCTTTTTCGTGTTGGTTATAATACGCAAAACTAGCCGACCCGTGTATTATTAATTAACTGTCACCGTATTTTTTTTTTTGTGAGCTGATTGGTATGATCGTATTCAATCTAAATTCACACATTTTGCGGTCACTAGAAAGGTCACTAGAAATGTCATAAATAAGAATAAGAGCAATAACTATGCACTTTGAAGGCATTTGCAGTCTTAAACAAGAACTCGGCTATTTAGGACTCTTTGAAAAAAAATAAATAATGTAACCCGACAAGGTAATGCACTCGACCTTTCGTGTACATGTATATGGGTTATATGCTTTCACGAAAGTTCACGTAACCCGACCCTACACAAAGACCCGACGGAACGAAGAAATAAGACCGTCTCCATTGAGAATTAAGTCCACAACAATGCAGGGTTATCCTTCTTTCATTTGTTTTGGTCTGGTTCTTTCCTAATAGATTTCACAGAAGGTAGCATATACTGGGACGATGAGGATGATAACAATGCCAACAGCGCCTCTGGAACGAAACCCACTGGAGACTATGGACGCAACACAAAATCTACTTCTGTTGTCGAAGTGATGGCGTTACCGACCGAGAAATCTTCCTCCCAACTGACGACAACTTCATGCTTTTCCTCTCTATTCGACCTGCCAAGCGGTAAGTTATTCTCACCGCTATATGACCCTTAATGTATACCTGATCGACACCCCAACCATAGCTAGCAGATAGGTAATGGTTGCGATGCACGCATGTCGTACGCGCGCTTGTCTATATAGGCTTAATTCCAATCAGTGACAACTATTATATCATATTTAATAGCAGTATGATCAAATTTCTAAATTCAGATTTCTTTTTTCACTGAACGGGCACCTGACATCCACCACCAGATAACCACCACCAGTCAACTACCCCCTACACTGCAAAAACCAGAGTGTTAAATTTAACACTTTCTTGGTATCTATATCGTGCAACTCCTCTGGTGTTACTTAACACCATTTTCTGGAATTAGATAATTTCAATTCCACTTTTGGTGTTTATATTCTTGTTGATCCATTAGAGATTTTTCTATGTATGTCTAATGGTCCCACATTCCATATTCCCTATTATCGACCATTATCGACCAGGGTAGAGGAACCAGTGGTAAACTGATAATTCATAATCGATGTTGGCAACTGTCCACCAATAGGTATATTCTAATCTCCATTGCATTAACTCCATCACATAGATCATTTGAAGTAAATTCAAGATTAACATGTATGTGGTACAGACTGGTACACATATATATATAATAAACATGCATGTTGTTTCTTGGTTAGTAATCATATAATCAATATATCTATTGCTAAAACGTTAATATAATTGTAACAAGATCGGACATATAATCTATTGGTCAATAATTGCCAAAGGAAAATACAAATCACAAAATTGATGTGCATTGTCATAATTTGCTTAACAAATCATGATAAATGTATTTTTCTGTGAACACGTGTAAAGTAATCATTAAGCGCGCGTACACTTTGTGAAAACTTATTCGACCAATCAACCGCCTTAAACGAAATCACGTGATGATACTTTCAACACCAAGCATAAAACAACACCATGTTACTTAACACCCAGTAATTATTAATGCATGCTTAAATCTGACCGGTGTTAAAAATAACACCAATGGTGTCAAAAAAATTCAATACCATACTGGTGTTAGAAATTTAACACCCTGGTTTTTGCAGTGTAGGACGACTACCCCCTAGGACGACTACCCCCTAGGACGACTACCCCCTAGGACGACTACCCCCTAGGACGACTACCCCCTAGGACGACTACCCCCTAGGACGACTACCCCCTAGGGCAACTACCCCCTAGGGCAACTACCCCTAGGACAACTATCCTAGGGGGTAGTTGTCCGGGGGTAGTTTCCTAGAGAATGGTTGTCGTAGGGGTGGATTTCCAGGGGGTAGGTGTCCGGATACGCCTTTGCATACATACGATTGTTCAATCCCCCCACAGAGCAGTGCATGCCTCATTACACATAGCGAATAGATAGAGCTGTTATTTACATGTAAAGCATTTGCTTGAGCTTTTGTTAATTTTACATATTGAACATTAGCGGACCCTGTGGTGGTGGGTAGTAAATATGGACACAACTGAAGAAACTAATTTTGCCGGCTTACTGCGTTAAATCGGATCTTCCCGTCCAAGGGTTCGCGTTGGTTATACGAAATTTCGTAGATAATCAAGGCTAAATTCTCGATGGCTCTGGGGTAACGTTTGTGAAATACACCCTCGTCATGTGCGTCTTATTTTCATAGTTTTTGGTCCAGGTAACCCGACACTTTCTGAAAAACCTCATACAAATCTACGTAAACACAGGTCTTGACCAGACATATTTTAACGCAAGATACATAATCAAAAGCGTTCCTTAAAAGCCGAGTGATGGATATTTAGTCATTTCACAAATGTATATGAAAAAACATTAACCTTGATTGATTCGAGTTTATTCCATTTAATGTCAATTGTTTGCACAATAAAGAACATAGTTGACAAAGTAAGTTCAAAATTATGAAATGAAAGAGGAACCTCCTGGAAAGCATAGCTTGTTTTTTGTTGGTTCCCAAGAATAAATATAATATGAACAATATTTTCGTAAATCGTTTCACAGTGTCTTAATAATCAGTGTCTTAATAATCACAGTAAAATAGATATAACATAATAATATATTATAATAAACTCTTTTTAAGTGTCTAAATAATCGAAATATCCAAACGAACAGAATGACAAGAAGAGAAACAAAGGACAGGAAGCTGACATAATAAGATAAGACAGGATATGACAAAACAATTCAAGGACCATGGGTCTTTGAACAAAAGTGGATATTTGCATTCAATTCACCCGACTTTTCGTGAAGACGGGGGTACGTTTTCACGAAAATACGTAAACCCAACAACCTAACAACCCAACCCGACCCGCTGGAACGAAGTATGCAGTATGCCCCATTTGCCTACCCTTATAACGTTTGTTTAATTGTACACATCTAGGTCAATGGAATGACAGTAACGCAGAGTTGGTTTCGCTGGGACAACGAAGATGACAACAACCAGACGGCCGTACATCCCTATGAAGGCCTGCAAGGAGGCGGTCACAACGTAGAGCTTCATTTCTTTTTCTACCAGAAACCAGTAGACTTGTCAAAATTAATTGATATTTTCGGATAATAAAAGAGGGGATTCTTACAAATTCAGTTTCTAATCTCCTACCCATGTTTGTTTTATGCATACGCGTACAGGTCAACGGAATGACAGTAACGCAGAGTTGGTTTCGTTGGGACAACGAAGATGACAACAACCGTGACAGTCAGACGGCCGTACATCCCTATGAAGGCCTGCAACCAGGCGGTCACAACATAGTGCTTCATTTCTGTTACTACCAACGGCGTTAAACTTGGCAAAGAACATCAGACAAATAAAAAAATTAAGGGGTTTTTGAAAGGAACTTATTTAATCAGTGTCATAAGCATTTTAGTGGGGTATACGTAGATTTATGTCGCTTTCCTGCCTCTCCTACCGATATCTCTTTTTTTTTCTTTTTCACTAAATTGATAAGAAATATAGAGTAATAGCCTTCAGGAACTTTGGGAGTTTAGAAGACAAGCTTTGAATCAATTTCAGTTTCATTTAATTCATGACCCACAACTAATACAGGTAAATCATTATATAGGGGTTGTGTTTCGAGATTTCATTCCTGGCGATTTGTTCATAGATATTTGCTTTAAGTAGTTTTTAAGATTTGCTCGTAGTTTCAAAATTAACAAGTAAGATGATTTATCAATCAAATTAAATGATTTTTATATGAAAAGATTTTATTAAAGTTAGTAATTCCCATTTGCAGGCCAAACAAATGGAAAGGTGAAATTCCAACGGCATTTGAAAGATAATACTAATTTAGACCTTCCTCAAAACAAAAGGGCTTGAAACTGTCTTTTTGTGGGAAAATAACGACCGTTAGTTGTCGAATCGAATTGAGCGAACGCGCTCGTTTAATTATTTTAGTCTATTTTCAAATATAAATCAGTTTAACTTTGGCCATTACAAGAAGTGGGTTATTGATGTAGAAAAATGCTCATGTACCCATTACAGCTTATTTTATGAATGTTATTACAAAAGAAAAAATAAGTCGCTCAATAGTGTTTGACAGTGAAGTCTAAAAAGGTAAACTGGTTTCCTTGCATAATTTAAATACTAGGACACTGCTCACATTTAAATTTCACAGATAGGACATACGTGACATATTCATAATTCCTGCAAAGTTCTACAAAATTTGATGCTGGCTGCAAAAGGGACACACAGTTTCTACAATTTTGCATTCCAATTTTTTTTTCGAGATTTTATAGCCCACATTTTGGCTATTAATTTTGATATCCCTGTTTAGAATAGATACTGGTAATACAAATAAGTAATTTGTGAGATCTAGAAGTTAAATATAATTTTCTAGAAATATTGAAATTTTGTGTATTTCTTATGAGTACGAAAACAGCTATATAAGCGTAGAATAAAAGTGTCTTTTATGAACTATTATTAGCATTGTAGGCAAACTTGTGCAGTACGTAAAGAAACTTAACGGTCTTTTTCTCAATGATGGTTACTGAAAAATAATTGAACTATTACGCACTATGAAAAGAATTGGTTACGGAAATATCTGCTATATCTGTTCTTCTTTGCAATGATCGTAGAGATTAAAAAGCAAAGAGGATGAGAGGAAAATTTCAGGAAACTGAGAATAAAGGAAAAGAGGTCTCAGAGAAAGGTGCATTGGCGAACGAGGGAATAGCGAGGATGGAGCGTGTGTGTGTGTCAAAAAGTGACGATAAGTGTGAGATGGAGGTGTCTGGGAGAGAGAGAGTGAAATAGGGAAATGGAAAAGAGCGACCCATATCACATTCACACAACTGCCAGTCGTATTAATATGAACAAGACTTCTTTTTGAGAACTATAAATATTACAATGACAACTACTACTTTCTCTCCCCCCCCCCCAACCCCTTCCTCCCCATTCCCTTCCCTTTCCCTCCTCTTTCTCTCGCACACACGGGTGCGCTTTCTCCATTCATTTTAACCTTCTCTCTTTTCTCAGAACTGTTTTTCAACTTTCTTTTGCATTTATCACCTCTATTTCCACACACAAAATAAAAATCTGTCATTTTCAGCCGATTTCTAAAAGCATACATTTGAAATTAGAGTAACTGGTACTAATAGTTCTCATCGTTTAATAATTTATTGATCCATTATTCATATGCCATATAAAACATTTTTTTGATTGATAAAATAAGATGACAACTGAAAGGCATAAGCTATAATTTAGTAGTCGTAGTAATAGTAGTAGCGTGATAACACTACCGCTACTACAATAGCAGTACAAAATAATAGTTGTTGTACCTGATGGAACAACAGTGAAAAAAAACTTTTGGACGAGAAACGCATATAATAATCATTCTACAATTAATATTCTGAGTAAGTGTATGCACAGAGCAAGCACCTACGGCAAAGTGGCATGTGCTAATCTGCTGAAGGTATGTGTGTTTGCAGAGAGAACGATGCGTAGGAAAGATTCTTAGGAACCTGCTGCTTTTAAGTAGACTAGGTCCGTCACAGAAATCCAATTTCAATCTCAGTCCGTCCCTGGTAATAGTAGAAAGTGCCTTCAAACGCTACTTACCTTATTTTAAAACTCCGAAGCACCTGGGTTTTTTTTCTTCAGAATTTGCTCTATACAATGAAATGTCAATTACCAAAGAAAAGAAACCTGTTCCGATTATCGATCGAATTATGGACCGTCGCGCCGGTCCTCCCGTAGAGTATAAAACACCCTTGCTTACATTAGTTTTTATCACCTGACGAAGTGTTGCAGCGGCGCACGAAACGTCGAGATCTTTAAGATTCCTTATTGACCACATTGCGAGACAAACGAATATCACTAGCGATATTATTTTCGATACTACATCCGCAATGAGTAATATATTTAGCAAAAGAAACTTGGCAGGAAGAACTGATACACCTGTCCTCTGTCATACTGTCACTTCTTTCATTTTCGTTTTCTTCTCTCTCGCCCTACCCCTTCCTTTATCCCCCCCCCCCTCCCCACCACCACCACAGTCTTTTTTTATTATAAATAGTGGTGTTTCCATTTACTGTACCACTTCTTTCTGACCTACCTGACACACTTTGGTCTGACCCACTTTTTTCCTATTCATTTTCTACACAGAGGTATTTAATGAGACAGTTTCTGTGATTGGCTTTTTTGCTAGTGAATATTCACAACATTATGCAAATTATAAGATCGCACAATTCACGAGCGCGGTCATCTTTCCTGAAAATGACACTTTGAGTGAGAGATGAGTCAATTTTGTGATCTCTGAGGTTTGCATGATGATTTGGTTATATGGAAATGTTATGAAACTGACGTATATTATTTTATTTTGTTCTCAGGACCATGCGCCATCTATCTACGAAACTATTCCGAGGCGCGTTGTGGCAAAAGAAGCACAAGAAGTTCAAAAGGATAATAAGTACAGTAGGCAAAAGAGAATATTATAAAATTGTGTTCAACTAAATTTATGTACCGTATGCTTCTAAAAAGAGGCGCGATGCAGGGAAGGGGGTCGGAGTTCGGTGGGCAATTCCAAGGATTCAAGTTTTATTGTTCCACATTTTAAATAAAAAATAATACAATACATGTAGTATAAATGAGCACGTCTCAATGATTCTCAATTCATAAAATAGTTTAAGTAGAATGTGAGGAACCTATTAAAAAGCAGTGCTTGTATATTATAGGTTCCTGGAAAATAAGTATTGTAGATGAAGAAACCGGAACAGAAGATATTTGCAACTAGACAACCATCAAGTCATATTTTAACAGCGGGTACCGTACAGCAATGAATCCGAATACAATTGAAATAACTGAAAAACATGAGTCACAATTGAAAAGAAAATTTATTTACGGGAAAATGTTGATTAAGAGCCATTTTTATATTTAAAAATAGCTGAACTGTGAAGAAACCAAATAACTCCACTATGGTGAGATCTTTAAAGCGATTTTGCTGTGTTTTGTTTTCGGTCTACTTCCTCCAATAATATTTCAAAAGCTAGTAATCAAGATTAAATGGAAGAATACTTTGACCCTTTTGCAGTGGCATTGCATCACCAAGGTGCCGTTAAGTTCCACCACTTATGCATTGATAGTGGTAAATTACTTAAGTCTACACATGAGTAACACTTTTCAGGGAAACTGAATAATGATTTCAGTTGTATCTAAGGGCCTAGGTTTTTGGAGTGGGGTGATTAGAGTGACCAGATTTTAATTTAAGAATACGGGACTATTTCCTGTTTTGGGATTCACTTCTGGTTGGGGGCATGAGTCATGACAATCATGCGAGAAGGCACATTTTGGGAGACATTTCTTTAAATATGATAGGTAATAGTGGATTTTTTATGTGGTATAATCAGGTAAATTTCAGTTTTATTGATTTCATTCTCTTTAACTTGAGGCCTTGTTTTGGGAGACAAGGGTGCATGTGGCCCTTAATTAGGCATCAAGATAGCGCTCGGGATTCTTTTAAAAGTTTGCCTTCATCGTGATTTATCATCAACCACCAATAAGTGGATGGGTGATGTCTCATATATGAGAGAATGGCACTCGTTTCTTTATGCAAGTGCAAAGCCATGTTCATATCTTAATACGAGACGCGTCCCCTCCAAATATTATTTGGGCAAGAACCAGGAAGGCCCAGCGTGCAGAACCAGGGGCTAAATACATGAATTTGCAAATCCCTTTGCAAAGGGATTGACTTTTGTGCCACTTTGCTAGATTTACATATGGGGAATATTGCAATTATTAACTTTTAAAAAGCTTGAGAAGTTTGCCATTTTGTTTAAATAGTTTATTTATAGCATTTAATTTATTTTTTTCATTCCTGTCACGGGCCAGAGTGTCCGGGTGGCGATATGTGTCCGCAGACACAGATTGCCGAAAATTGGCTGGCGATATGTGTCTTAGGTCGGACGCATGTCGCCGTGTCAGTCACGGCGAGATGTGTCCACTGGCGAAATGCGTCCTGAACCCTACAACTTAAAAATCGACTTATGTATATACCTCCACTTTGCTCCACTTGATTGTATCTTACCAATAATATTTATTTTTCTGTAACATACGACAAGAGAGATGTACTGTTTACTCCAAAATCGTTTGTTGGCTACAATTTATATCAAATTAATAACACCATAAAAATGGCTAAACGTACGAGTCTAGCCGCAAACGGAACATTACTTCACCAAACAAATGGCTGTACGTACGAGACTAGCCCTTGACACTAGCGACCACTAAGCCTGCGACCAATACGTTGGAAGCCCACTATGTTAGAGCTCAATGAGGAAGCCAGCCACCAAACGGGGTTGTAGTGTCTCCAAATCGTCTAATCGAAAATGAAAAAGGCTGGTTTGGGCCCTAACTTCAATCTGAAACGGTAAAACCCGGACAAATACTGTCGGCATGTGACACATGTATGACAGTAAAGAACAACGTTACAGCCTTTCCATGTTGTGGATCAATATGTAACTAAAATATCATACGATAGTTTTAAAAGACTTCAAACTTAAAGTCGAATTGTTGCCATTATTGTATGTATTGTGTGGACAAGCCCTTGATATGCTGGTTTGAGCCCTAACTTCAATCTGCAAAAGAAAACCCAGACAAAAAACAATTGGCATGTGACAAACATAGGAGTCCTAATTAGGAGTAATGATCAAAAACATTAAAATTTGATAAGGTCTTTATCCTTTTGAAATAATATACAATACTTTATATGGCCTTTAGAGCTAAATACTGTACTGTTAATTTGAGTTATATATTTACGTTATGCGTTAATGGCCGATTTCCATCTGACGCTCTAATTATAATTTTGCAACTGTGAAAACCTGGCCAAAATAACTTGAAACTCAAGTATTTCACATTTTGTTTAGTTCAATTATTTATTTCGCAATAGTCTCAAAATGCTTAGAATTACCTACATCTATTTGTTTAATTTTCTAAACTCAATAGAATTGCATGTTCCTATAAAACAAAAAGGAGTATTATAATCTCAACTTGAAATTGAAATGTCAAAATTCAATAGAAATGCGTGTTCCTAAAACTAAAAGGGCATATTATAATCTCGAATTGAAAAATGAAATTGCAGGGCTCGAGATATACCAGCTAGTTTATTAGATATTTGTTCGGGGTCCGCTCGCTATTCGTAAGGACCGCTTTTCATAACGCGGAACTTCCTAGATCTGAAGGACCGCTATTCATAAAACGGAAAGGGGGTCTGTTACACCCACAAATGTAATAACGCCCACAAATGTAACAACGCCCACAAATGTAATAACACTTTACCCACAAATGTAATAACACCCACAAATGTAATAACACTTTACCCACAAATGTAATAATTTCACCCACAAATGTAATAATTTTGAATCACCCACAAATGTAATAAATTTGAAGGGATATTTTGTCGAATTTGTTCAAAACTAAAACCCTGTAATAAAGCATGGGTATAGCGCGCAGTCTTTACTCCAGACCCGGTTATTTCAAAAATTTAAAAATCTTCAAAACTAAGACCCCATAATCCTTTTCCTGTGGAATAACATGACAATCGAGCGTAGTCTTTCCTCCAGACCCGGTCATTTCAAAAATAAAAACAATAAAAACAAAACCAAAAAAATCAAATCTAAGACCCAACAATCCTCCAAACTAAGACCCTGTAATAAAGCATGGGTTTAGAGCGTTGTCTTTACTCCACACCCGGTTATTTCAAAAATAAAACAAAACAAAACCAAAACCTTTTAAACTAAGACCCCTCCATCTTCCAAATTAAGACCCGGTAATAAAGCATGGGTTTAGAGCGTAGTCTTTACTCCAGACCCGTTTAATTTTTTTGTTAATCTTCAAAACTAAGACCCCATCATCTTAGTCATGTGGAATAATGAGTATTGAACGTAGTCTTTCCTCCAGACCCGGTCATTTCAAAAATAAAAACAATAAAAACAAAACAAAAAATTCAAATCAAAGACCCAACAATCCTCCAAACTAAGACCCGGTAATAAAGCATGGGTTTAGAGCGTTGTCTTTACTCATCACCCGGTTATTTAAAAAATAAAACAAAACAAAACAAAAACCTGTTAAACTAAGACCCCTCCATCTTCCAAATTAAGACCCAGTAATAAAGCATGGGTTTAGAGCGTAGTCTTTACTCCAGACCCGTTTAATTTTTTTTAATCTTCAAAACTAAGACCCCATCATCTTATTCATGTGGAATAACATGAGTATTGAACGTAGTCTTTCCTCTAGACTCGGTTATTTCAAAAACAAAACAAAACAAAAACAAAAACTTTAAAATTAAGACCCACCATCTTCCAAACTAAGATCCTGTAATAAAGCATGGGTTTAGAGCATAGTTGTTCTTCCAGACCCGGTCATTTAAAAAAAATGATATAATATATACAATATTTAAATACATTTAAGGTCACTTATTCGATTACTTTTTTTCTACGAACATTGAATTCCAGGATATTTGTGGGCGTTAGAATTTTTACATATTAACAAATCGTCGACGGTCAACGAACAATCGAATCGGTCCCTCCTCTGTGTGTTATATATATGGACCATTTTGACTGATTTGTCAGTTCGTGTGACCGCCGACCAATCATTTATTTGTGACGTGTTGTATCCACATATGTTATAATGTAATTTATTTTTAAATGAAAAAAAAAAGAGGAATAAAATGGTGGGACTTAGTTTCGAAGATTTGTTTAAATTTCTTTTTCTTTTGAAATAACCGGGTCTGGAGGAAAGACTACGCTCTATACCCATGTTATTCCACAGGAAAAGGATGGGGAGGTCTTAGTTTGAAGATTTTTTTTTTTTTTAAATAACCGAGTCTGAAGTAAAGACTACGCTCTAATCCCATACTTTATTACCGGGTCTTAATTTGGAGGATTGTTGGGTCTTAGATTTGAATTTGTTGTTTTGTTTTTTATTGTTTTTTTTATTTTTGAAATGTCCGGGTCTGGAGGAAAGACTACGCTCGATTGTTATGTTATTCCACAGGAAAATGATTATGGGGTCTGTTTTTAAATTTTTGAAATAACCGGGTCTGGAGTAAAGACTGCGCGCTATACCCATGCTTTATTACAGGGTTTTAGTTTTGAACAAATTCGACAAAATATCCCTTCAAATTTATTACATTTGTGGGTAAAGTCATTATTACATTTGTGGGTGATTCAAAATTATTACATTTGTGGGTAAAGTGGTTATTACATTTGTGGGTGAAATTATTACATTTGTGGGTAAAGTGTTATTACATTTGTGGGTGTTATTACATTTGTGGGTAAAGTGTTATTACATTTGTGGGCGTTGTTACATTTGTGGGCGTTATTACATTTGTGGGTGTAACAACCACTTACCAAAATTATTACATTTGTGGGTAAAGTGGTTATTACATTTGTGGGTGAAATTATTACATTTGTGGGTAAAGTGTTATTACATTTGTGGGTGTTATTAGATTTGTGGGTAAAGTGTTATTACATTTGTGGGCGTTGTTACATTTGTGGGCGTTATAACATTTGTGGGTGTAACAGGGTCACTATAGAAATAAGGATTGTTATTCATTACGGCCGCTATTCATAATGCACTACTCATAAGGACCTTTTTATAATACTAAGTCGGGGTTGCTATTCATAAAAATGAAGAAGGGGCGCTATTCATAAGACGAGAAGAGGGTCGCTATTCATAATACAAAATGAGGGTCGCTATTCATAAAAGGAGAAGAGGGTCATTTTTATAATACGAAATGAGGGTCGCTATTCATAGTACAAAATCAGGGTAGCTATTCATAACAGGAGAAGAGGGTCGCTATTCATAATAGGAGAAGAGGGCCGCTATTCATTATACGACGAGAGAGTCGCTCTTCATAATACGGAAAGAGGGTTGCTATTCATAATACGAAATGAGGGTCGCTATTACTAATACGGAATGAGGGTCGCAATTCATATAAATTAAATAAACAATAAACAAAATGATAATAACAAAGGGAAATATTGATGGGGACGCCCCCACGGCGGGGGGTGACACATGGCCCCGAATATTTGTCTTTTAAAAAAGTATATTTTACCTTTTATCTTTGATAATTATATAGAGACATCCCCATAAGCTAGCTAATATATTTCCCCCGCTCCTGCGATGACGAAAAAAGTAGTTATACATATAATCCTATCATAATTTTTCCTCCTTGTGGGAAATTTTGCCCCACTACCCTGCTCTTATCCGGGTTACGCCACTGAGACATTAAGTAGAACAAGCAGGCCCACTATCATAGTTTTTACGGACTGAGATTGCTATTTCAGAATCTAGTAATTGTTTATATACGACAATAATGTTTTTGTAGCAAGTAGCTTTTAGTAGGACTTATGGACCTACAAATCATATAGCCTTAGCCATATCCAGGCATCCAGAAGCTCTTCAATTTTAGCCAATGAAGAGTTTCAAGATTTTCGTTTTCCAAGAATTATCATACCTCAGGATACGAGTAATCATATTGATTAACCTAACTTCATTTATCCATAATCTTGATTTCCTGAAACTTTCCAAACACCGAAACCAAACGGGTTTTGGCCGGACCATGAGCCTAGTTACTGCCCGGAGAGGGATAGGGGGGGGTGAACACTTTCGGACCTTGAAGGTTTTTTCGCGTCATGAAGCGTTACAATTTGGGGTAGGATATATATAGCCCTCGTAGCAACAAGGGGGCATGATATAATGATAAATACATAACTAACACAGGAAAATACGGAATGTTAATGCAAATATGCAGGCTCAGAAAAAGTTATAACATCAATAAATTCGAGACATAATTCAAAGCAAACACAGAATATATACATGTAATGATGTAATAATTATTCAAGTCCATGTATACGTGCATACAGGTTTACACATGAAATATAAGGGATCAATTACTTTAAATCTATAGCCAAACCGAAATAGAAAATTACAGTAAAGGGAACAAAACAAACGAGGAGTAAGGCTGACGTGAGATGTCATGAAACAAATACGCTTGTAGTCATATCCGAATTTGGATAATTTGCGCGAACAATTTTTACTTTCATTTCAGGTCTTTTATATCACCCATCATTCAGTAGAATCGAGCAACGATATTGCAGTACGACTGACATCTCAAATTCATATTTGTAGGAATCTCATATAGATCTGACATTGTGATTGGAATAAATAAAATAACGAAATAATTATAATCATACCGTATTAAGAATTCTGCTATGAGGGCTAGATATCCCATCCCCTTCCCTAATAAAAACAAACACAAATTTCATGTGTTTTCTGTGTTTGCTTTGGATTGATCATGTCTCGAATTAATTAATGTTTTACTTTTTCTGAACCTGCTTGCATGTTTATGTTTAAATTCCGTATTTTTCCTGTGTTTGTTCTGTATTTATCATTACATCCTGCCCCCTTGTTGCTACGAGGGCTACATCAGGCGCGGAATGGTGACCAGCAGTGGCGTAATGAGAAAAACGTTTTTTTTGGGGGCAGACCAAAATTCCGCACCACCCAACTCTTACATGCAGACCCCGCTGAACGTTTTTCAAAGTGGATTGGGAGGCTAAAGTATTTACGATCATGTAGAGCGTAGGGTAAATTGGCGTGGGGTCTAGGGGCAAAGCCCGGCGGGGCCAAGGGCGGAGCCCGCGGAAGCTCATGCAGTATGGGCATTTAATTACGGTCAGATGAGCATATGTTGATACCTTATTCATGACACTGGTAGGTCACTAATTGGCGTGGGGTCCAGGGGCTGAGCCCCCTGAAACTCAGGGACTTGAGGCCTTTTATTACGGTCAGATAAGCATTCAGGGGCCGCTTTAGGCCCCCGGAAGCTCAGGGATTTTAGGCATTTAATTACGGTCAGATGAGAATATTTTGATACCTTATTTATGACACTGGCGTGTCACTAATTGGCGTGGGGTCCAGGGGGCAGGGGAGCTCAGGGGTTTTAGGGATTACATTACCGTCAGATGAGCACCCAGTAAGGGGATGTAAGGGGAAGAGAACGAGAGAGAGAGAGAGAGGGAGGGGTAGGCCTTGGTGAACACAGAGAGAGATGAGTTGGAGGTCAATCATCTTAAAAAAACACTCCATAATCGAGAGGCAATCGTCTGATATCGTTCATGGTCATCCAAGAAATTTGATAGAAATGGCTGAGCACCGCGGTATTGAAACAATTGAGGAGATTTTTTTTTAAGTGAGGGTAGGCCTATATACGTCTAAGTTAAACTTCTTGATTTGGTAGTGTTTCTTCTCTTTTATATTTTGAAATCGTAAATCTTCTTAGTCTCCTCAAGTTAACAATTTGTCCAGTACTACATCGCGCAATTTCTCTTTCCATGCTTTTATTTTCTTCTCTTCTGGTCACAGGCTCTGTACTGTACTGTCCAATTATTTGTTACTAGTTATGAATAAGCACCAATAAGCCTAAAACGATTAGAAGAATGGCTGATAGTGACCATGACAGTAGTAGTAGTAGTAGTAGTAGTAGTAGTAGTAGTAGTAGTAGTAAAGTAGAAGTAGTAATAGTCGTATAAGAGGAGGAGCAGTAGCAGCAGTAGAAGTAGTAGTAGGCTTTGTAGTAGTAGTAATAGTAGTAGCAGTAGTATTACTATAGTAGTAGTAATAGTAGTAGTAGTAGTAGTAGTAGTAGTAGTAGAAGTAGTAGTAGTAGTAGTAATTGTAATATATATATAGCTCACAAAAAGAAGTCTTGTTCATATTAATACGATTGGCAGTTGTGTGAATGTGATATGGGTCGCTCTTTTCCATTTCCCTATTTCACTCTGCCACTCTTTCCCTCATCCCCTCTCTCAGACACCTTTATCTCACACTTAGTCACTATTTCACATACGCCATCACTAGTTTACACACACACACACACACACACCACACGCTCCATCCTCGCCCTTCCCTCGTTCGCCAATGCACCTTTCTCTCTCTCTCTCTCTCTCTCTTTCTGAGGCCTCATTTCCTTTTTTCTCAGTTTCCTGACATTTTCCTCTCATCCTCATCGCTTTCTAATCTCTACGATCATTGCAAACAAGAACAGATATAGCAGATATTCCCGCAACCAATTCTTTTAATAGTGCTTAATAGTTCACAATTATATTCCCGTAACCATCATTGAAAAAAAACGTTTAGGTTTACATTTGTTAAGTTTCTTTACGTACTGCACAAGTTTGCTGACAATGCTAATAGTTCTTAAAAAGACACTTTTATTCTACGCTTATAGCTGTTTTCGCATTCATAGAGAAATGTAAAAAATGTAAATATTTCTAGGAAATTTTATTTAACTTCTAGATCTCATAAATTCCTTGTTTTATTACCAGTGTCTATACAAAACAGGTATCTCAAAATTAAAAGCCAAAATTACGCGGGCTATAAAATCTCGAAAATGAGATTTAAAAAAAAAGGAATACAAATCTAAGAAACTTAATGAAATCTTGTCATGTAACAATCATTTAATTTCATTGATAATTAAGTAATCATTTTCATAAAAGTAATATCACTATTTTATTTTAAAACTATTACAGCTGGGAAGAGGTGAAAAATAATTTTTGAGCATAATATTTTATCATTGTTATTATGCAAGTGTGAAAGAACATCTGATTCAGATTAAAAATGTTCCCTGAAGAGCATGGCTCTTCAAATTCCATAATATTCTAAATACGGCATGTAACAGCATAAAAATCGGGACAGATTTTTATGCCACATGTTTGTGTAGTCTCGTATACATCTTTCTGTGTACAGTGCTTGTAACTTTACTAAGACTGGGCCAAATTTCTTATCATTTTGATGATTCCAGAACCTTGCAGTACACACCAATACTTATATGCTAGATGATCAACCTTTTCTGATCGATTCCATACCGTTTCTTCTATATCTTTAAAGTAAATATCTATGAAAAAAAAATCGCCAAAAATGAAACCTCAAAACAGAGGCAGGAAAGCGAAAGAAATCTACGTACGTATACCCCACTAAAATACTTGATACTAATTGAATAAGTTGCTTTAAAAACTGTTCCACCTATATTGTTGATTTGTCTGATGTTCTTTACCAAGTTTAACGCCGTTGGTAGTAACAGAAATGAAGCACTACGATGTGACCGCCTGGTTGCAGGCCTTCATAGGGATGTACGGCCGTCTGGCTGTCACGGTTGTCATCTTCGTTGTCCCAACGAAACTATTGAAGCTGTTCATGTCGACGGCAACTGAACCACTGTATCCTTTATAGGACCCTGAAGCACTCAGGCTGGCACTTACCTGTGTAATGGATATTGATCAGATTCAAACAGGCGCGGTTTTAGAAGATGTTCTTTATTGTGGGGGAGGGGGGGGGGTGTTCTTGCATTTATTTTCTACGTGCGCATCCCTTAAATTAATACCAATTCAATTTGGGTAAAGTCCTGGGCCCGTATTCAATTCAATATACTTAAGTACAAAATTTAAGAATTGAATACCGGCCCAGATTCCCGTTTTTAGAACCGCTACTGCATTTAAAACCATTTTCCATAGCTTTAGATATTTCTTTATGGATTTCCCCATTCATGTCTTTTCCTGTCCTTTCTTTCAAGTTTAACTGTTAACACTTTGGCAACGTCGCCATTTTACTAAAATAAAGTACTTTGCTATTTGCCCCCTTTCTCCTTCACCCACTACACCATCATAAATAGATCTACCACACAAACTCTATGCTTATCCCTCTCCTCTCGTCTCTCTCGCCCACCCCTCCCTCCCTCTCGCCTATCTTTCATCTTATCAATATTCCTGACTAAACAATTATTATCATATATCACCGTTTAAATGAAAATGCAATTCGGAATGCGACTGAAATTTTCACAGTATATAATAATTGTTAAATTTTATTATCGTGTCTTATTGTTCAGTGCCATATCACTAAGCGTACTGACTTTTAGTATGATTATCACACAATTGTTCATTTATTTCACCTTTCTTCCTTCCGATACTTCACTCCCTCAGTTCTTTTGTTTTTTTAAAGTTTGTTTCTTTTGCAATTTAAACAGTACTGTTATTGTTGTTTTAAAGGCAGGGTATCCTTATCTTCTTCATTTTTGTCTCGCCTGCGTAGCAAAAAGCGAGACATAGGCGCCGCTTTTCCGGTGGCGGCGTATAATATAATTTTGAAAGTATAAGGTCCTATTAAATGAAACTTGGACTAAAGGGTTATCAAGTATCCCCAATCATGTGAGGAAAATTTCAGGTCACAAAGTCAAGGTCAAAGGTCATTTCAGGTCAACAAACTTAGACTATGTTGTGGCATCATCATCAAAAACTTAACCTGAGGTTAAGTTTTTGAATTTGTAATATAATTTTGAAAGTATAAGTTCTTATTCAATGAAACTTAGACTAAAGGATTATCAAGTATCCCCAATCATGTGAGTAGAATTTCAGCCCACTAGGTCAAGGTCAAAGGTCATTTCAGGTCAACAAACTTAACTATGTTGTGGCATCAGGCTAAGATTTTTTAATTGTTATCATAATTTTGAAAGTATACATTCCTATTCCATGAAACTTGAACATAAGGGTTATCAAGTATCACCAATCATGTTATTAGTCTTTTAGGTGACAAAGTAAAGGTCAAATGTCATTTCAGGTCTGGAAACTTAGACTTTGTTGTGGCATCAACATCAAGATTTTGAAATTTTAGCATAATTTCAAAAGTGTTTGTTCAAATTCCATGAAACTTGTACCCAAGGGCTATCAAGTATCACAAATCATGTGACACAAATTCCAGGTCACAAAGTCAAGGTCAAAGGTCATTTTAGGTCAGTAGACTTGGATTATGTTCTCAAAATTTAATATGAGAATTAATAAATAAATTGTTGTTATTTGTTCATATTTCATGAAAGTAAATATTCGAATCATTTGAGTACTTTCCCATGAATATTCTAATAGTAATTTCAGTATTCGATCCCAGGCCTAGTATGTACATGATCAGTTACAGCAAGGTGACAATATTGATGTTTCAATAATATATATTGGAGTATATCTCATAATAATGTTTTCATTATGCTAATGAGACGTGATCTAAAGTGGATGGGCTCTACCTTCCAATTGTTTTTACACAAAATGCTGAAAAATCCTCTTTTCTTAAAAAGTTTATTAGATAACTTTATTTGTAAATTACTGACAAGCATTGAAACATTTATAGTCTTACCCATACACTAAATCTCATATTGTATTCTTATGATACAGTAAATAATTATTTTGATGATTGATAATCAATATTCACTTCAAAATGCTTATTATATTCAGAGGATTTCATTTTCGGGGGTCTGCAAATGGGCCACCCTGCCTATAAAAATAATGTCCCAACCTCAATTTTTCATCATATCGAATTGGGTAATGCCGAATTGCGTAATGCAGGCGAGACCGCCGAGAGCGTTTCACTTGTTAAATGTTATTATCGTGTCTCATGTTTGAGTACCATATCACTAAGCGTACTTAGTAATAATGTGTTTGGTATGCAGTGATATTGGGTATATATGTCATGGGTATACGGACGTTTGTTACGCAATAAGATCGGCTACATGAATGACTGTGTAAAATGTTACATCATCTTTCGATGACGGTGTACATAGAACGATTTCCGTTTCCTGTACAAAAGCATCATCACGCGCGTGTCAGGCAGTTGGTGATGCATTGTGGGACACGGCTGTCGACACATCGGGACATAATATATTGTGAGCAGCAGAAGGCAGTGTACGTAGAATACTCTGCCTTTAATTTTCAAAATGTTCCATATATCCGTATAGGATTTTTGTTGTTGTTTGTTTATCTTTGCTATGTACACGATGTATCATAAGACTTCACGGTAGATCAGATTTAGTACTCAATGAATTACTTAAAGCCCCACTGCACTACTGTCTTGTAGCTACTTGCTCCCTCTATATAGAAAACAATGCCTAAGCAGTGCCCGTTGGTCCCCCATGATCCCCTTTTTCTTATGTTAATTGAGAGCTGAGTTAATGAGATAACCACCTGTCAGTGACCAGCAGGGTGGTCTAATCCCTCCTGGCCAAACTAGTGCAGATGGGCTTTAACATAAAACCCGGCGTATAGATTAGGGCTGGCGTGGAACTCACGTCAGACTTGGGTTTCGTGCGGGCCCTATTCTATGCAAGTGCGTACGCGTGTGTTAACTAGTCTACTCAACAAGGCGTTTCCCTTTTACTGAGAGGGTATTTAAACCACAACATCTCTTTGTGTAAGCAATATGTGTAACTTATATTTGGAAAACAGTGTAGCGACAATAAACCCCTTACATCAAGAGCAAAACGTATTTTGGTGATTGGTACACTTCAAAATATGATATAATAATTAATAATAATAATATGTCTTGTTTACCCAGGGTAGCCTTATCAGTATTCATACTTTTCTCCCTGAGGGCCCTGCAATAATATTATAGGTTTTCCCGCCCAACTTCGTAAACTTAGCATCCGAATTAACGTTACGTTCATTCAAGTTCGTGCGAAATTGAATGACTATGTAGATCAACATTCAAAAAGCTAATTGCGTCGTTCAATTTGATTTAGTAGCATGCGATTTCATACTCTTGTCACGGAGACGTGCAAAACGAGCATTCAATTTAGAAAAGCGTGCAAAGAGCATTCAAATTCGCGCCGGCCAGACGGTGGTATGTATTCCAGCATTCAATTTCGTGATTAGGCATACATATGTGACATTTGTGCATTGCTTTTCATATGATGTTAATTTGTCACTTCTGTTTGAATAATTTAATGCTAAGTTTACTTGTAGGAATGACATGCGTATTCGTTAGCAGATATCTGTCATTACACAGGTAACTGTCCCCAGAGAAGGTGCACAATTTGTGACTTCTCTTCTAAGCATAAGCTTTATATAGGCCTACACAGATCCTGGACAGCGGTAGAGTTGAGCTTTAATAGACATGGGCATGATGGAAACAAAATACAATGATGAATGAACAAAAAGATGTAAAATGAAAAGAAAGAAAGATGACCTACTCAATCAAGATTGATCAAAACAAACCATTTAAAAAATAACCTCATTTATAATGAAAAAATATGAAGACATGTAGTCCTATTAAGAAATGTTTCAACAAAAATAAACATCGAAAGAAAGAGAAAACATTAGATGTAATATAAATGTATCAGACAAATAAGAAGATTGTATATAAATGTGAAATCATGTCAGAAAAGATCATAGAGAAAAAGAATAAATAAATGAACATGAAAAAGTGAATATCCGAATAAACATCGAGCCTCATACAATGATTATGAGGTCTGGTTTTAATTTGAATGACCCGATTGCGAAAGAGGTTGCCCATAGACGAAAATGAAACCGCAATTCGCCAAAGAATTCTCCTCCCACTCAACATTGGCGAAATTGAATGACGCTTATGCATTTCCAAATTGACTGAACCAAGCTTTAATTTGAATATGCATGTTTAGAAAATTCGGTGACTCGAAACGAAATTGAATGCAACAAGTTTAAAAATGAAACAGGGGAGCAACGAGTGGAAAAAATTCGCTCGAACATGAATGCACGTTAGTGAAATTGATCGCTGCTTTGACGAAATTGGCCGGGAAAACCTATATTACCCCGGCTTTAACCGAGCTACCATTAAAAGGTGCATTCAAGGAATTTCTTCCTATTCGGCCGGGTACCCATTTACCTCACCTGGGTGGAGTATGGCAAATGTAGATTACTGTTTTGCCAAAGGACATTAGTGCCGCGGCGGGACTCGAACTGGGAACCATGCGATCCACAGTCCGGTGACGTATCCACTAGACCACAACATGAATAAATGAATAGATAAAAGTAATGAAAAATCTTACCTCTGTCGATGCGTATTGGACAAATGACGACCTGTTTTCCTCATAGTTGGTACCTTCCCAATTAAGTTCCAAGATCTACCTCAATCACGACATGTTGTCGAGAGAAATCACATAACATATAATCAGCCCCACTTTTACAATTTTATGGCTCGTTCAGATATAACGCGGTAAACCGCCGCCAAAAAATTACCACCGCGGTTTTATATGTGGCATGAATGAAAACTGAGCGCAACAAACGTCATCAGTGAACGTCATGCGCGTATTCAGTGAGCTCTGTGTTATAAGGTACACAAATGTGAAGCGTATTATACTTTACAGCATCATACACAAATTGTTAAAAGCACCCGCAGCGGTTTTTGCCGTGTCATATTTGAACGAGCTTTAAAGCCTTTTCCACGCATTTACGCGTAAAAATACTGTTTACCGCTTCATATTTGTAGGAGTCTTGAACTAAAATGTTTAACGAAAAATGGATCCTTATAAGCGTTGCTTAGTGGATCTTAACAGAAGCATACTCCTATTGAGATCCTTTTAAGGTTCTACAAGTTTCAACAAAGTTTCCTAAAACAATGCAAAGGTATGTTCTTTGCCGCACAAGGTTTTTGTTTTGTTTATAGCACCACAATTCTTCAGGGAAAAGCATTCTTTTTGACCGGATGCGGTATTGATAAGGTTGATAAACATGTAAAAATTATTAATAAGGGCCATAGACTTGTCATTCATAACGTTGCCATTCATGAATCGCCGATTCTTATTCCTTTCTTCTTCATTTTATTCATTGTATCAGAAAAAAAAAAATCGAATATGAATTTAAAGTCACTTGATTGTTCTGTGCCGCGCATTGATATTGAAGAAAGTATTGATGATGAGTTCCCTGAAGAACCCTATTCCACCGGTTCCACTTCGTGGAGAACCCTTTCGGGGTTCTAAATATGGGACTAAGTTTGGAACCATTCAAGGCTATAATTTGCATCTTTTTTTTCTAAGAGTGTATGTCTAACGAACCTGGGGACGGTGATCCGGGGTGAACGAGGTGACAAGCCCCCCAAAAAAATAAGAGGGATCGTCCATACAATTTGAAACAAAGGCCAAACAAACTAGTTAAGAAAATATTATTTTATTAATACAAAATTATAATAGAGTTGAGGGCGCGATTTCGACGTCAAGGCGTCTTTTTCACATCGTCTCATATTCAGCTTTAAAATCGTCAATTATCTAGGAACTGAAAAACCATCACACTGTATTTTTGGAGTATCAGTGAAGTGAAACGTAAAATACATCATTTCTAGGACCTTTTGGAGGTGAAATTTTAGAGAAAAGGAGAGATTTCAGCATTTTTGTTTTTGTTTTTTGGAAAAGCCACACCCATCTTGATCATGGCCAGTACAAGCGGACCCAAACCTGTCTTTATAAGATCGGAGGACATTAGGAATGTGAGTCGATTTGCCAATCGATTTGCTAGCGTTGTACATTCCTTTTTAATATTGAGGTATTCATGTGAACCAATATTGGTTCACATTTATCTGCAAATTTTACCATTGATTAGCAAACAATTTAATGGAAGAAAAAAAATTCCTTTCTTGTGTTATGTCTTACATTTAGACCTACAAATTAGTACTATATTTGCATAATATTTGTATCATTTAGAAGACGGGTACATATATACATGTATATATGCCAATCAGTTTGCCAGCCAGCATTTAGACAGAGATATATATTCATGTATATAATAGTTACTGATACATGTACCGGTAATACCTTTGAATCAAATATTATCTAAATAAAATGCTAGCAAAGTTTTGTTAGTAATCTTAGTATGTATGTTTTAGAAGTTTTGTAGGCTTTTTGTTTGTTTGGTGCTCTCATTCACCATATGGGTTTACATATTTATTGCATTTGATATTTTTTTACGTAATATTAAAGTGTTCGAACATTTCAAACTGTAATCGAAATTTGTATGCATTTTATTTATCTTGTACTGTACATCTAGCAGCAGAAAAATAGGATAGAAATGTACTTTCCCCCTATTTTTTCCTATGTTATTCCTACTTCTTTTTTTTTTTTTTTTTACTAGGGTAGGGAATATAGAGGATGGTATGTGGATGGGGATTCGATCATTAGATTTTTTTCCTATACTTTTTTTACATGGATGCATGACACCTACATGTGTATTTGTGTATATTGTACAACAATGTGCTACAAAAAAGAATTTGACAGAGCTTTTTGCTACCAAACAATATAGTACAGCAATCATTTATCATCAACAAATTAAATGAAATCAAATGATAGTATTCCAACAAAATTTAAATAGCTTTAAATATATTTGGTTTGTAGTTCTTAATAAGAAATATGTTTGAAATATATATTTTTAAAATATATTTCAATATATATTTTTAAATATATTTCAAAGAAAATAGAGAAAAAATAAATACAAAAATATATTTTTTTCCTATTTTTCTTGTCCAAAAAAAAAATATTTTAAATAGCATAGATTTGGAACACAAAAAATAGGAAAAAAATATATTTTTGTAGTTATTTTTTCCCTATTTTTTTGCTATTTTTTTCCTATTTATTTTGTACTATTTCTAAGCTATTTTCTTCTATTTTTTTCCTATCTTTTTTGTTCCAAATCTATGCTATTTGAAATATTTTTTTTTTGGACAAGAAAAATAGGAAAAAAATATATTTTTGTATTTCTTTTTTCCTTATTTTTTTCCATTTTGTTCCTATTTATTTTTTACTAGGGAGAGGTGGTCTTTCCTGGGAAAGTTGATTATGAATGCAATTGGTATTTCTATGGGGAAGGATTATAAAGATATATAACTTGGCTTTTAAGTGCATCTCAAACTGAGGGTACTTCATAATTAACTGGGTTTAGGGACAATACTACACGACAGTATGTGTATTCATTCAGGAACATCACATAGAAATGTTTTTGCATAAAATATCCTTTCAAGTAGAGAGTTGATGGACCGTTCAAGTGCGATAACGTAACACACATGTTTTACGTGATTTTATTGATAAAGGAACAACACGTTAGGTACTGCTTCGTTTATAATCAAAGAGTACCAAATTGAGAATTCGGTATATGTAAACCAACTAGGAAAGGAATTAAGCGTTTATTCATTCAGACTAAGCACTGGACTGAAATTAATTTACAGAAGATCATTCCTTTCATTCTCAACAGTAACTAACCAATCAATTGCAACGAGTAGTTATACACTTTTTTAACGTAATTCTATTGACAAGGAACTGAATGACATATTTTTTAGAGTACATAATAGAGTTAAACAAATGTTTCACCATTGATAAGTTCGCAGCCATTGGGTCAATCTCCTTATTACGTATGATATAGTAAGGATATACATACCAAGCTTTAGAGGTCATTTAAATGATCGTGTCAAAGAAGCAGTGGTTAAAGGTCGGGTGACATTCAAATATAAGTTGCATACAACCAGGAGAGTGTACTCTCCTGATACAACTCATATTTTGTTATTGCAACATCTAAATATATTTCATAGATTTCTAAATATTTTAAAAATAATTTTCTCAGACCTGCTTAGCTCCATCCTGAAAAAATGCTCCAGATCTCTTGTGACATCATCTGTCAATGATAAGTAAGCTAACAAGAGACAATGGTATTTAGCTTCACCAGAGCTGACCACCTGTTTACAATAGACCATATACAATACCAACATAGGAGTTGCTATGTCAGACGTGCCGTAGCATCACCAGGAAAAGAAAGGTAATGTGAAGGTAATGTGGAGGTAATGTATGAAAGAATGCAATTCTTTTGTGAGCATGTGCTGAGCTGGGGGAAGTTACATACCACTGTCTCTTGTTAGGTCACTAATGATTGACAGATGATGTCACAAGATGAATGAGATCTGGAGCATTTTTGTTAGGGTGGAGCTTAGCAGGTCTGAGAACATTATTTTAAAAATATTTAAAAATCTATGAAATATATTTAGATGTTCGAATAACAAAATATGAGTTGTATGCAGCCATGCACATCACCGGGAATCAACTTATATTTTGATGTCACCCGACCTTTAAAGAGTCCCATTGTCGACGTAAAATAAGTGATCTTAGTGCGACTAGCTACTGCAGAAAACAAAAATCCATTAAGAAAAGAATAATTTATGTATTAATTCAAAGTTAACAAAGATGAAAACTCGGCGAATATGTCGGTCCACCAACTTCATCGATATACCCCGGACTCAGCAACGAGCCACTCCATCAATCTGTACCTAATAAATACACCCCAATTCTTGGAATCCAGCTTGGAATCCAGCTTGCATACCTTAGCTGCTGCCACGTCGGGCAACCCCCGGGAAAGCTTTCAGGTTGTCAGTAACTACCACTGTCAAGTAGGCATGCATGCATACAATTTGAAAAAGTAGTAAACCGCTCCGTCGTATTAGCACTATATTGGACCTAGCTATTACGGATGGACATTCGACGGACAATACTACACGACAGTATGTGTATTCATTCAAGAACATCACATCTGAGAATTGTATTTGCATAAAATATCCTTTCAAGTAGAGAGTTGATGGACCGTTTAAGTGCGATAACGTAACACACATGTTTTACGTGATTTTATTGATAAAGGAATAACACGTAATTAGGTACTGCTTCGTTTATAATCAGAGAGTACCAAATTGAGAATTCGGTATATGTAAACCAATTAGGAAAGGAATGAAGCCTATATTCATTCAGACTAAGCACTGGACTGAAATTAATTTACAGAAGATCATTCCTTTCATTCTCAACAGTAACTAACCAATCAATTGCAACGAGTAGTTATACACTTTTTTAACGTAATTCTATTGACAAGGAACTGAACGACATATTTTTTAGAGTACATAATAGGGTTAAACAAATGTTTCACCGTTGATAAGGTCGCAGCTATTGGGTCAATCTCCTTAAACGTATAAAAATAATACATACCAAGCTATAGAGGTCATTTAAATGATCGTGTCAAAGAAGCAGTGGTTAAAGGTCGGGTGACATCCAAATATAAGTTGCATACAACCAGGGAGAGTGTACTCTCCCCGATGCAACTCGTATTTTGTTATTGCAACATCTAAATATATTTCATAGATTTCTAAATATTAAAAAAAATAATTTTCTCAGACCTGCTTAGCTCCACCCTGAAAAAATGCTCCAGATCTCATTTACCTTGTGACATCATCTGTCAATGATAAGTGAGCTAACACGAGACAGTGGTATTTAGCTTCACCAGAGCTGACCACCTGTTTACAATAGACCATATGCGATACCAACATAGGAGTTGCTATGTCAGACGTGCCGTAGCATCACCAGGAAAAGAAAGGTAATGTGGAGGTATTGTATGGAAAAATGCAATTCTTTTGTGAGCATGTGCTGAGCTGGGGGAAGTTACATACCACTGTCTCTTGTTAGCTCACTAATGATTGACAGATGATGTCACAAGATGAATGAGATCTGGAGCATTTTTGTGAGGGTGGAGCTTAGCAGGTCTGAGAAAATTATTTTGAAATATATTAAAAAATCTATGAAATATATTTAGATGTTCGAATAACACTAATATGAGTTGTATGCAGCCATGCACATCACCGGGAATCAACTTATATTTTGATGTCACCCGGCCTTTAAAGAGTCCCATTGTCGACGTAAAATAAGTGATCAAAGTGCGACTAGCTACTGCAGAAAAAAAATCCATTAAGAAAAGAATAATGTATGTATTAATTCAAAGTTTAAAAAGATGAAGACTCGGTGAATAGGTCGGTCCACCAACTTCATGGATATACACCCCGGACTCAGCAACGAGCCACTCCATCAATCTAAATACACCCCAATTCTTGGAATCCAGCTTGGAATCCAGCTTGCATACCTGAGCTGCTGCCACGTCGGGCAACACCCGGGAAAGCTTTCAGGTTGTCAGTAACTACCCCTGTCAAGTAGGCATGCATGCATACAATTTGAACAAGTAGTAAACCGCTCGATCCGTCGCATTAGCACTATAATAGGATCTCTTTAACCATGGACCTATTACGGATGGACATTCGACGGACAATACTACACGACAGTATGTGTATTCATTCAAGAACATCACATATGAGAATTGTATTTGCATAAAATATCCTTTCAAGTAGGGAGTTGATGGACCGTTCAAGTGCGATAACGTGACGCACACTTGTTTTACGTGATTTTATTGATAAAGGAATAACACGTAATTAGGTACTGCTTCGTTTATAATCAGAGAGTACCAAATTGAGAATTCGGTATATGTAAACAAATTAGGAAAGGAATGAAGCCTATATTCATTCAGACTAAGCACTGGACTGAAATTAATTTACAGAAGATCATTCCTTTCATTCTCAACAGTAACTAACCAATCATTTGAAACGAGTAGTTATACACTTTTTTAACGTAATTCTATTGACAAGGAACTGAACGACATATTTTTTAGAGTACATAATAGGGTTAAACAAATGTTTCACCGTTGATAAGGTTGCAGCTATTGGGTCAATCTCCTTAAACGTATAAAAATAATACATACCAAGCTATAGAGGTCATTTAAATGATCGTGTCAAAGTGGTTAAAGATCGGGTGACATCCAAATATAAGTTGCAAACAACCAGGGAGAGTGTACTCTCCCCGATGCAACTCGTATTTTGTTATTGCAACATCTAAATATATTTCATAGATTTCTAAATATTTAAAAAAATAATTTTCTCAGACCTGCTTAGCTCCACCCTGAAAAAATGCTCCAGATCCCTTGTGACATCATCTGTCAATGATAAGTGAGCTAACAAGAGACAGTGGTATTTAGCTTGACCAGAGCCTACCACCTGTTTACAATAGACCATATACAATACCAACATAGGAGTTGCTATGTCAGACGTGCCGTAGCATCACCAGGAAAAGAAAGGTAATGTGGAGGTATTGTATGGAAAAATGCAATTCTTTTGTGAGCATGTGCTGAGCTGGGGGAAGTTACATACCACTGTCTCTTGTTAGCTCACTAATGATTGACAGATGATGTCACAAGATGAATGAGATCTGGAGCATTTTTGTGAGGGTGGCGCTTAGCAGGTCTGAGAAAATTATTTTGAAAAATATTTAAAAATCTATGAAATATATTTAGATGTTCGAATAACAAAATATGAGTTGTATGCAGCCATGCACATCACCGGGAATCAACTTATATTTTGATGTCACCCGGCCTTTAAAGAGTCCCATTGTCGACGTAAAATAAGTGATCAAAGTGCGACTAGCTACTGCAGAAAAAAAAATCCATTAAGAAAAGAATAATGTATGTATTAATTCAAAGTTTAAAAGATGAAGACTCGGTGAATAGGTCGGTCCACCAACTTCATGGATATACACCCCGGACTCAGCAACGAGCCACTCCATCAATCTGTACCTAATGAATACACCCCAATTCTTGGAATCCAGCTTGGAATCCTGCTTGCATACTTTAGCTACTGCCACGTCGGGCAACACCTGGGAAAGCTTTCAGGTTGTCAGTGACTACCCCTGTCAAGTAGGCATGCATGCATACAATTTGAACACGTAGTAAACCGCTCCGTCGTATTAGCACTAATAGGGACTTTTAGATTTTACACCATGAGAACGTGGACTGCCACGGTGACATCCTTTTAAGGTAATGTGACGTCCTTTTAAGGCACTGCCGGGCACGGGCCAGAGCCTTGAAAGAATGGCACACGTTGCAGTCCACTACGTCGACGTGCAAATCTAAAAGTCCCTATTAGGATCACTTTAACCATGGACCTATTACGGATGGACATTCGACGCGATTCTTTCTTTGATCCAATGAGAGTCGCCGCCTTCTGATCATGTGCATCTTAATGAGAACATTCAGCTGTTTTAACAATAACGACTGCGCAAGCATTTTCGGTCATTGACAAAGGAGCAGTTTCCCTCTCTTGGGTTTTGTTTGGATGGTGTGCTCTGTAAGAGCGTGTCTTAAATAAAAAACATCCCCAATGGGGAGCAGCAAAGTTGAAAAGCAGACGATTTTGGTGATATGAAATGTATTATTACTGATTCGCACACTTTCGCACACACCCATGACCTTATAAAACGATTAGAAGGCCATGATCTTTATAAGCCCTGTGCGTTGTAACTCTGGAATATTATGAGGAAATTGGGAAACGGGATTTCAAATCATAACCAATCCAAATATAACGTCTATATGGTAATATCAACATGTTTTTAAAAATAAAATACAGTACACAGAACAACAATTTCCTATTATAAACCAGAACTGCACATCGATTTTCCATGATTTAAGCGAGTTATTATCTTCTGCGCATGTAGATTAACATGTGTAGAATCACTATCTTGATTCTGTCCCGGCTTTTTGGCGGCGACCCTCATGAGATCAAAGTGAAGAAACATGTACGGAATGTTATTGAGACGACATTGACGGAGACACTCACAATGAATTCGTTAAAAAAACGACGAATGTCCATCCGTAATAGGTCCATGCATGCTTTAACTGGGGAGTTGCCAGTGATTGGCATAAATCGGTGAAGGAGGAAATTGGTTATTAGACACCTGTCATGAGCAAGTATTTAATGAATTCAGCCGTAATGACCTACATCATAAAGCATTTAAGAAAGACATAGCGCAAAATACCCGGCTCAAGTCGATAGTTTGCATGGCATAATTAGCATGACAAGGGTTTCTTCTGATCATCCCGTTGTCACGATTGGTCCTTAAGACGAGAAGTGCGTGAACATGAAGCTGGCATCGTCAGCTACTGAACAACGTTTACCAGAACGAGGAAGGCGTGTTTCATCGTGTCAGCCGCTGTGATTGGTCAGTATAGAAAGGAACTGGGTGAGGTAATATGAACCTGACTCCTGCATCAAGGCGAATCGTTAGCAACAGTTTATAGGAGGCTAACGAAAGAGTTAAATAGTATTGGTTCTTGTGATTGGGCCATAATAAATGTTTGAGTTCACTCGACGCTGGCATCACTTTTTGGCAGAATCCTCCGCAGTTTCAGCACGGTAAGATCAATTCTAAACAAGGAAGATCTCCTCAGTGGTGATTTCAAGTCCCTTAAGATATCAGTTTCCCTCTATGGTATTTTTAATCGATTTCACTTGACTTACTCTGGTAATAGCTTAGGAGATTTTAACCTAGGCAACAGTTTTTTATACGAATTAAATATATGAACCATTTGTTTTAATATTAATTTTATTAATTTTCCATTCACTCTTTCTTTGTAAGTATGTATTTTAAAATATATTCTTTGACGCTTGTATATGAAATATTTATGCCAATACATCGCTTTTTTATATTTTATTCCCTTCTTTGTCTTTCATTTGCTTTCATTCTGATGCTAAATGCCAATCGTTACTCAATGTCAAGTTCTTTACTGATTGTTCTGCAGATACCCATACGAACTGAATTAAGAGCCATGGTGTTTGGCGGGGTTAAGAATGCTGCCATCCTGCTGTTGATGGTGACGACGATCGCTGTAGACCGATGTTCGGGACAGCTCCCGACGCCCAGCGCTATCAACTTCATCGGCATCGGCTACAACATCCTCGAGGGGAACCCAGAAGGGGCGAACTTGGCAGTGGAGGGGTAGACCCGGGCCTCTTGGTCAGTAGACGGATCTTAGACTTGAGTTACGACGACGCGAAACTGTCGAGCGACAGTCGGTATCGAGTTCCGGATGAGGTGTACTTTGTCTCCCGAAGCAGTGCCTATACTTCGTCGTCACGTACAACATTTTATGGTACTAAAAGTTACGCATCCAAACTATCTGCACAAGTTGATATAGCTGGTGAGTAGACATATATCCGATCACTTCATTCTAAATTATTACAATAATTTTATGACGTGCTTGAGATTATATAATTATATATATATATACATAGAGAGAAGGGGGAATGTGGAGGTGTCGTGGTCGAGTGGGTATGTCACCGGACTGTGGACCACAAGGTCCTCGGTTCGAGTCCCGCCGCGGCAATAATGGCTTCGGCTTTGGCAAAACATTAATCTACACATTTGCCACACTCGACCATGGTGAGGTAAATGGGTAAATGGGTACCTGGTAGGATTATTCCTTGAAATTCACTGTGCGCTGATAACGGCTGCCGGAGCTTAAGCTTAGGGTAATAATTAGGTAATTTGTGTAAAGCGCACTAATATGTCTTAGGACAGGAATTGCGCTATATAAGTGGTACATATTATTCCTCGAACAGGATGTCTTCTTTGAAGAGATATGCGTAATGTAGTAGTAGTAGAATGTATTGTATAAATTGTTTAGCACAAGGCATTATTGTTTAGCCCAAGGTATTATTCATGAAGATACCGTAGTGCATTTTTTGTTATATACATGTTAATTATTCATAACCATAACGTGACCCTTATTTAATATGTATCTAAATGTATACCCCAAAATATATGTGAATATGTGTTTCTAATGTATATAAGTGGAAGCAAATATATATTCATGCAATTGTGCAAATCTATGTCAATTCAAACATTCATTATGTGTTTCCTTGGATTAAATATAGTCCTGACGAAGATCATGTAGAGCGAAAGCTCGGCTAGTAAAGGAAGCAGCAAAAGCCGCAACCAAGTCATGTCGTGCCATTTCTTCAAATATATAATTTACATAATATATATACATGTATATCCGATATTAAGTCAATACGCTTGCATAAGATGACACAACAAAATTATGCATAAGAGAAGTTGTATGCTTAAAGTTCAACCATTTTCATTAGGTCACAGATTTCGACGTACATTACGTCGTTATCAAGTGATTATTATGAATAAATAAATACGATTATTAATAATAATCATATTTAAATATAAATGTATATATATATCAAGTAGAAGGTGATTATACCGTGTAGTGGGTAAAATTTCACTTGTGAATATTACTTTTCTATTGACTTAACACAACTCACGTGGAAGAAGAGGAATATTTAATTGCATTTTCCGGAATAGATTTTGGATTAAATGAAAATTAAACGAGGTCCTGGAATTTGGAAATTAAATATTTCTTTACTAAAAGATTGCACTTTTGTGTCAAAACTTTGTAAAACTATTTAAAAAAAAGACAATTACATCTTATTTATAGGACAAGGTAAAATAAACTTCCTCCAGTACCGTGGTCTTTGTAATTCAGTTCGGTCAGGTCTTAAAAAGAGAACACATAAGGCCCTAGAAGGCCTAAGGCCATACAACTCCTAAAACCTGTTTACGAAATATGAAACAAACAATACAAATTATAACAATATAAATGTAGATGTAGATTGCCTGTCAGAGTTGATTCTATATTCTGTATTCTGTATTCTATATTCTATATTCTATATTCTTTCTTCTGTACTGTATATTCTATATTTTATATTTTATATTCTATATTTTATTTTCTATACGTTATACTCTATATTCTATATTCTATGTTCTATATATGGAATGCCCTCCCTCCAGAGATTCGTAATAGCAAATAAAAGTGTTAAAAATAATCTTGAAACGTCTTAAAAACCTATTACTATCTTTAGATACCTCTGTTTTCTGTACACTGTATACTGAATTATCATTTGTAATCAAAGTCTTTAGTAATGTGTGAGCACAAGTTTCTGAGAAAAAAAATCGCGTTAGCTGCAAAATAAACTAGAAGAGACAGAGTGTTTGTGATGTGCACCACCAGTACCATTAAATGAGCACAAAATTAATACCCTTAATTTGGATTCATCGACATTCTTTAACATATTTTCTAAAAGCTTTCAAAAATTTCTTTTGAAATAATGTAGTTTTAATTTATACATACAATTTATCGAGGGCTTATCAATTACTTAAAAGTATAGAACACACAGGTTTATTTCTTTGTTTTAATACTCATCATCCTTATTTTCACTCATGTACTATTTTAGAGAGCTGAACATGTAAGATTAAATCCATTTAGTAACAAATCTGTTCCATGCATCTGTTTATTTGTATATGTGGTAAAATCATTCAAACCTGCCATCTACCTGATGAAACTATTAAAATTGAAACTTTCTCACTATTTTGTTTATGTCAATGATTTGTTTTCATTTTCTCAAATCATTTTGAATTTGATATACATGTATTATGTTATATTGTATTTACTTTTCGTATGAAAAAAACGATACGATTTTTTTTTTTATCTGATTTTTTTTTAAATTCCCTTAAACTGATTTGAATATTTGAGATATATAATGTCGCAAATATTGAGGGCCTATTCCTTAAAAAAAACATTTACTCTCATCTCTCCGCATTCGTTTTTCTCTTCAGGGTCATACAGTTCCGTTTTCGCTAACGTTGAATTTGCAGCCAGTGCACGTAAGTATTTAGTTTTCTGGCTTATTTAGTGGTGTGAAGAAGTGTGAGGCAAATTAATAAAATTGTGCATTATCGAGGAGAAGCTCGGCCGCCGGCATAAATGGAACTAAATTCGCTACAATGTATTGCATTGGGCTGGTTAATTCTTAAATGTTTAATTTTCTGGGACAAATGCGTATTTTCTCCGTTGGACGTGGCTTTATGGCATTTCGGCAAATTGGCATAGAAGAAAACAATCTACTTAACTGATACACAGTCAGAAAATAATCATCTGCCTAGAAATCAAGTAGTGCAATGGACAGTATGCATAGTAGGTGCAGCGTCGTACTTGAATCCAACGAGCAGCGATGTGAAAATTCACTAAAGCAAGGGTTTAGTGCATTTTAATGCATTTCATCATCATTTATCTTTTGCATTTATTCATTCATTTTTTTTAATTGATTTATTTATTCGTAAAGGAGAGATGGAGGAGCTGCTCAGACAAATTGCTGACACGAAGGGAAGAAAATGGGGTTTTCACGATGTTTTTTTTTAAGGGGGAGGGAAGGTTGGCACATTTTTAAAGATTTTTAACATTGGCTTTCAAAGGGGCACTGGCATGATGTGGCCCCTAAATCTGCCAGTGCTATTATCAGTACTGATATTTTAAATGTCGTAACCATTATGTTATATCAAATTTTTAATTCGCCATTTAAAGGTACTATGTCCCATTTGCAGGCGAAAACAAAACGAAAAGGTTAAATTGCAACGGCATTTGAAAGATGATACTAATTTAGAACTTCCCTAAAAAAAGGGGGGCTTGAAAATGTATTTAAGTGGGAAAATAACGACTATTAGTTGTCGAATCGACTTAAGTGCTACCAAATCAGTAAGTAATAGTCTGATTTTCAGACCCTTGTACCGAATGGTCGTACGTTTTAGATTCAATCGGTTTAATTTTGGCCGTTATAAGAAGTGGGTTATTGATGTAGACAAATGCACCCTTTACAGCTCATTTTATGTATGTTCTTATCAAAGAAGAAAAAAGCCAGTCTGTCACTCAATAGTGTCTGACAGTGAAGTCTAGCAAGTAAACGGGTTTCCTTGCATAATTTGAATATTAGGATACTGCTAACGTTTACATTTCACAGATAGGACATACATGACTTATTCATAATTCCTGCAAACTTCTACATAATTTGATGTTGGCTGCGAAAGGGACATAGTATATTTAAGAAACGTCATTGTAATCAATTTCATCATCATCAAATTCAACGTTGCTTTTCTTATCATCTTTTACTCGATGGCTTTCAGTGCTGTTTTTCAGGAGACCCATTGTTTTTGTATAACTTTATAACTATTTTAACATCGTTTAAAATCGTCATGATGCCAAATTTCCCTGCAGGCTATGAAACCATCTCCAATCGGATGTCTAGTCAAGGATCTGTCTTCTTCGCTACTCAGACGATAAGGAACCTCGGTAACGCGCGTTACCTGATAGAACTTGCCCAGCCTAATAGCTATGCACTCAATAATGGCTTCGTTTCTGACGCTTGCAGTCTCCCAAACTCATACAATGAAGCTAAATACATGGAATTTCTCAACGCCTGGGGAACGGTAAAATATATGCAAATTCCTTTTACAATTATATAGGACCTCCTCAGTTATACCGAGTGTAAAGGTTTTCCAAATTTGAACAGTTAGGCCAGGGAGGTGAAAGAAAGGAGTGGAATCAAGCAGCTTTCCTTTGACCCCATGCTCCAAGCCGCCGAAAAGTTATGCGCTAATCTGCAACTGTTGACCAGGTGGTGAGATATTAAAAGAGCGCATGAAATTTCAGGATTTAGAATTCCTACATCAGAAAATGGTATCCCAGCAACTGTTCGCTGTTCCTTACAATGATTTCTCATCAGTTGTTGAATGTGTAATGAGTAGAATAAGCGAACACAAACTTGTGTAATTTCATCTTTTTCCAACTGCAAAAATACAAATAAACACGCGAAAACACGCATTAGCAAACTTAGAGTTATCGAAGATTGTAAGTCATGGATTAGATAACGGGACATTAAAACATGCACAAATTACCGCATTATCCTAAAATATTGAGTTTTTGTCAGGATCTAATTTTTCTTTTACCAACTCTGGCACACAAGTTATAGGAAGGGCGGAGTATTAAATTTGAAAAATTGTTTGATGCACTATTCCCAATAATTTACACTGAAATTTAGCCGGTAACTTAATATTTTGTAATACATGTGAAGCTGGCGCCTGGCCTCCGAAATTCCCCGCAGTGGAAGCGCGGCTCGGAGCATGGAACTTCAAAGCCAAGTGGAATGTTACACATCCCACTGTTAGGCTTTAGAACTCACGAATGCGTTTCAATAAATTAAAAGAGTTTCCACTCCTTTCTTTCACCTCCCTGGTTAGACCTACACTCTTTAAAAAAGCAAATTATAGCCTTGAATGGTTCCAAACTTGTGTCCTATGTTTAGAACCCCGAGAAGTTTCTCACAGCAGTGGAACCACTGTGATAGGATTCTTCAGGGAACTCGACGCCTATATTTTCTTCAATGTCAATGCGCGGCACAGAACAATCAAGTGTCTTTATAGTCATTCATATTCGATTTTATTCTGATAGAATGAATGGAATGAATAAGAAATGAACAAAAATCGGTGATTTATGTATGGCCCACATCAATTATTTGCACATGTTTATCAACCTTATTAATACCGCATCCGGTCAAAAAGAATTTTTTCTCTGAAATATTTTCGTGCTTTAAATATAATTTTAAAAGGTTCGACAAAGAACATACATTTACTCTGTTATAGAATTTTTTTTTGAAACTTGTAGAACCTTAAAATGGTCTCAAGAGGAGTATGTTTCTGTTAAGATCCACTAAGCAACGCTTGTAAGAATCCATTTTTCGTTGAACATTAATTTTGTTTCAAGAGCCCTTCAAATGTGAAACAGTGAATTTTACGCGTAAATGCGTGGTAAAGGCTTTAAAGCTAGTTCAGATATGACGCGGCAAAACCGCTGCAGGGCCCCGTCTTACAAAGAGTTGATATCAATCGCAACTTATTTGCGATTGATATCAATCGCAACAATGTACATAAGAGATAGGAGACTGCAAACTTGCGATTGATTGAAGGACTTACGATTGATTTGGATCAATCGTAACTCTTTGTAAGACGGGGCCCAGGTGTTTTAAACTTTTTTAAAGATGACGTAAAGTGTAATACGCCTCACATTTCTGTATCTTAAAACACAGAGCTCACAAAATACGCACATGTCGTTTGTTGCGCGCATTTTTTCTTTCTTGCCACATATAAAACCGCGGTGGTATTTTTTTACGGCGGTTTCCCGCGTTATGTCTGAATGAGCCTTCAAAGTGTAAAAGTGAGGCTGACTGTATGCTATGTGATTTCAGCATGTCGTGGTTGAGGTGGACCTTGGAACCAGGGAAGGTACCAACTATGAAGAAAGCAGGTCGTCCTTTGTCGAATACGCATCGACACAGGTAAGGCTTTTCGTTACTTTTATCTATTCATTTATTCTTATCATATATTGAAGTGTACCAATCATGCACTCAAATACGCTTTGCTATTGATGTAAGGGGTTTAATGTCGCTACACTGTTTTCCAAATATAAGTTACAAACATTGCTTATACAAAGACATTTTGCAGTTTTATAACACACTCCAGTAAATAGGGAAACGTCTTGTTGAGTAGACTAGTTAACGCACGCGTACGTACTTGCATAGAATAGGGTCCGCACGAACCCAAGTTCGAAGTGGGTTCCACGTGAGCCCGATAGGCCTAAGTATACGCCGGGTTTTATGTTAAGTAATTCATCGAGAACTAAATCTGATCTACCGTGCAGTCTTGTCATACATCGTACATAGCAAAGATTTAAATATAAAAATAAAATATGGACAAGGGACATTTTGCGAATTAAAGGCAGCGTATTCTACGTACACTGCCTTCTGCTGCTCATAATATATGTCCCGATGTGTCGACAGCCATGTCCCACAATGCATCACCAACTGCATGACGCGCGCGTGAAATCGTTCTATGTACACCGTCATCGAAATATAACGCATTTGAAAATTTATTACAGCAGTGGTGGTAGCAATGTCGGTACATTTATAAGAATACCCTGCCTTTAAAGCAACAATAGTATGCAAGAACGACAAGAATAATAAAGTCGATCAGAACAACTGAAAGTATTACACAAAGAAAGTGAGAACAACATTGTTGAAATTGTAGAAGAAACAAAATAAATAATAAAAAAGGTGAGGGAGAGAAGACTGAGAAAATAAATTAACGATTGTGTGACAATACTAAAAATCAGTACGCCTAGTGATATGGCGCTGAAAAATCAGACACGATAATATAACCGAATCGCATTTTCATTTAAACGGTGAAATAGTATTTGGTAATAATTGTTGTCAGGAATGTTGATAAGATGAGAGAAAAATAAGAGGAAAAAGGGATGGGTGGGGGAGGGGCGAGAGAGACGAGAGGAGAGGGATAAGCATACAGTGTGTGTGATATATTTATTTCTGATGATGTAGTGGGGGAAGGAGAAAGAAGGAAAAATGACAAAGTACTTCAATTTAGTAAAATGGCAACGTTGCCAAAGTGTTTACAATGAAACTTGATAAAAGGACAGGGAAAGACATGAATGGATAAATCCATAAAGAAATATCTAAAGAATCAATAGCGGTACTAAAGAGGGATTAGGAAATTTAACAAAAATTAATTTAAGAGATGCGCACGTAGAAAATAAATGCAAGAACCCCCCACAAAAAAAATCAAGAACCGCGCCTGTTTGAATCTGATCAATATCCATTACAATGCAGGTAAGTTCCAGCCTGAGTGCTTCAGGGTCCTATAAAGGATTCAGTGCTTCAATTGCCGTCAACATGGACAGCTTCAATAGTGGAATGGAGAGCGGAACAAGTTTCGGCAGCACTTACTCAAGCTACACGGTTGGAAGCAGCGAACTGAACGGTGAGTCCTAGCTTCCTATATACAGACCTGAGATACATAATTGAATAGGTGACCCAGCGCAACCAAAGCATCACAAAGTCGCGAGAAATTAATATTTTTTTAACGTTTAGGTCTGATTATAAAAGGGTAATTCCTCAGGTTTCAAATGATGTGGAACTCGTCACAATTGGATGTTCCTAGACCTTTGTAACAAAGAAGAAGAGGAATGTTCAGTTGCAATGAATGTTACATTAGAGGGGGAAAGGCGTTTAAAGTCTGTAGTTTCTTTAAGCAATCCGACTACTAAGGTATTTCGCAAGGTGACAAACGATTAGCCCTCTTAATTCAGATTTTCCTTCAATTTTTTTTTTTTGGAAAAAACAATAGATTACACATCCTCTTTATATTGTCTAGGTACATCAATACAAACGCTTACTCTGATTTAAAGTTTGAGTAGACCGAAATGAGAAAAGAAGCCAGGGTCCAAAAGGAAATAAATCTACTTCAACAACCTCAAGATCGGACAAACATAGGTCTAAAAATTACTGCCAAAATACCACTGTCTTCCAGATTGTTTGGTGCTCCTCCAAATTATTGAATTACATAGAAGAAAGCATACTTTTTCAGGAAATGCTAAAAGCTAAACAAAAACTATTTGACCATCTTGACCAAATACACCTTTATTGAGGACACCAACCTGTGTGCCATCCACGCCAAGAGGGTTACCATCATGCCTAAAGACTAAAGACTAAAGCTTGGAACATGGCAAGCCGAGAATTCGGCTCACGCATGCAGTAGTGGTGCCAATTGCGAAAATATGCATTTTAACAAATTATGATGTAGATGTAGACGTTTGACCGAGAGTCTGCTCGACTGATTTTGAGGGGCGGACAAGAGGAAGAGGGATGAATCAGGGGACAAGAAAAATCCCTTAACTGAAAATCACTCCATGTGACTGTTTGGTAATTTTATGGTGGCAGTTATATAAGGTGTGAGACCTATACATGGCGTCAAATGATTTTTTATCTAATGATCCAACCAGGGGTTGTACGATACTTTGCTCATGCAATAATTGCTCGGCGTCAATTCCTACAATAACCAAACCCTAAACTTAAACCCAAGACCAAGCATTATACGTAACCCTGAACCTAAGCATAACCTAAAACAGAATTGCAACCCTAACCCTATACCTTTAACGAAATACAGCCCGGAGCAATGGATGCAGGGGCACCGAGACCAGGGCCCAGATTCGCCATAACTATTAAGACATTTTACTTCCAACCCTATACCTTTGACGAAATACAGCCTTGAGCAATGAACGCATGGGCAAATGTTGTCAGCGAGACCAGGGCCCTAATTTAAGAAACCTTTTCCTGCATTTTTCTTTTAATCTCTAAGTCTAAGAAAAATTATCTTAGAATTGTTCTAGTTTAATAATATTCTTAGTCCAAATGCCTTTTTTATTTTCCTGAGAACTTTCTCAAACACAGATAAGAAAAAAAAAGTTCCACGCAGTGGGTTGCATAAATGTAAAACCTACTGACGGTTTAGTGATCAGAGTCGTGGAAGGTCGTCTAGGTGGAAAGACGTCGTAATGATTGGAGACCTCGTAGAAGGATATCAATGATTATCTTTGGAAAATGTTGATTAGAAAGATACAGAAAATGAAACGGTTAGATCAAGATCGATCACGTGGAGAGACAATTATGGACAAAGCGATAGAGGCACTAAGCCCGTCATTTGACAGATGACTATGATGATGATGATGATGATAATAAAGATAATGACGATGATGATGATTCTGACTATGATGATTATGATGAGGATGATAAAGATGATAATAATGGCGATAATGATGATAATGATAATAACGATGATAATAACGATGATAATGACAACATGCTTATATTGATGATGAAGAAAACTTAATGCCCCCCAACGTATTTTCTCCACAGAGCCCATCAAATTGGAGTTAATTGGCCTGCATGAGGTGTTCGAAGAAAAATACTGGACCCTACTCTCTACCTACGTCACCTCTGGCCACTGCGCCAGCTCTTTCCAACGGTCCAGTGTAGGGAACAACGTACTAACGGCTATGCAGAATTATGCCAACTATGTGTCCATAGCAGAAAGAACCGGTGGTACGTATAATTTTAAGGAATAATTGATATCGACCCGAACATGGGATCTGTTTCAGGGTCTAGCTCTGAGGATTAAACCCGAAGGCTACGATAAGGCTTGCAAATTCTACTTTTTTTAAATCCATGACTTACTAGATGGTCCTTATATACCTTAAATGAGTCATATCGTATGAGCTTGATGCGATGATCGAGTATTTTGAGAAACTTATTTGCTCTCAGAATATTTATTCTTTCTATGATCTTTGTTCAGTCAAATCAACTTTTATTTCAAGGTATTGCCGTCTAATGATTTTCTGTTATTAATGCATTAATAAACTTCAGTCCAGGTTTAGATCCACCTTAAAGTTTTGGGCAAAATTGCAAGTTTGGCAAACAAAGAAGCAAAGAAAACAGCCAATGTGTTAACTAAGGACGCTTTCAAGAGCACTGGTCTCTGTCTCTTTTGTAATCGATCCCAGACGGACAAGTCTTAATCCCTCTAACTTGGCCCGATGGCACCTACGGTCTTCCTAAACCTACCAGCGGGTGTCCCAACAGCGAGTTCACCTGGCATGAAGGATACCGGTATCACGACACGGAGGACGACGATGGCAACAACTATTGAGTAGTCCATTGAACCTGGAAGGTTCATTTGGTTCGAACAACATGAAACATTACTTCTGCATGAAGACCACCAGTACCGTTGACTCCAACTTGCAATGGAGCTGGCAACCAGGGAGTTACTGCATCTACAAGTACAACAGTTGCCCAGCAGGTATGTGCTAGTGCAATACAATAATAATTATGACAAGAAGAATACAATTAATAACAACCATGGCAATAATGATAATAATAATAATCATCATCATAAACTATACACAAGTAAAATTTGAGTAGGATATAACATATACAAAAAAGAAAAAAGAAAACTAACTACATTAATTTTAGGCCGAATCGAAAAGATACGGGACTATTTTATCTCTAGACAAATACAAAAAGCATAATTACACCCTCCCCACATCATGTGGGTCCTGTTAATTTGTTTGGACAGTACTTCTTAACATGAGAAGTAATACATGAAAGTGTCGTGGTACAGCGTTCCATTAACTTAACTCCCAGTCCAAGGATCTAGCGTTCAAATCCTATCGTTAACGTATTTTAACAATAATAATTCACTTTTGACACTCTCCACCCCGGTGTAAATGGGTAGCTGGCAACTGCTGAGCGTAATAACAATTGCAAGGTCCTCAGGAAGAATCATTATCTTTATTATTAATACTATGTTTATTATTATTATTATTATTATCATCATCATCGTCAACTCGGCTAACTTCGTCCCATTGGGTCTTCGCGTCGATGTGAGTCTGGTGTAAATTTCTTGAATAATCATGCCCTAATTCCCGAAGGGTCTGGTGTAACATTTGTGAAATACACCTCTTATCGCCAGAATCACGTTTGGTCCTGTTTAACTGACACTGTCTGAAAAGCATATACATGTAGCAAATGTACGAAAACTCGCGTCTCGACCCAACGCTTTTTAATACGAGATGACTAATCACAAGAGTTCGTAAAAAGAATGACAATCAACACGTCGTCTGTATGGGCGTGTTTTCAAAAATTTACATGTGAAAAGATTATAGACTTAAAGGGATAGTTTGAGTCTTGTTGCAGAGGGCGCTACAGAAAAATTTGTTTTGTGAAGTAATGAAAAACTGAGTGTCAAATTTGAAAGAATATACAATTCAAATGACAAGATCATCTTTGTTTGATCAAAATCGGTTCAGAGACGGCTGAAATATCCATAAACATAAATATCTAATATTTGTGGTGGGACACAAATATTCAGTAATTTTGAACCAGCGGTTGAAAAACGAGATAGCGCCTTTTACGTTTTATTCTATTCTTTTATTTTATTCTAGCCAATGCCAATATTGGCTTTTTGTTGGCTTTTTCGTGTTGGTTATAATACGCAAAAACTAGCCGACCCGTGTATTATTAATTAACTGTCACCGTATTTTTTTTTTTTTGTGGAGCTGGATTGGTATGATCGTATTCAATCTAAATTCACACATTTTGCGGTCACTAGAAAGGTCACTAGAAATGTCATAAATAAGAATAAGAGCAATAACTATGCACTTTGAAGGCATTTGCAGTCTTAAACAAGAACTCGGCTATTTAGGACTCTTTGAAAAAAAAAAAATAATGTAACCCGACAAGGTAATGCACTCGACCTTTCGTGTACATGTATATGGGTTATATGCTTTCACGAAAGTTCACGTAACCCGACCCTACACAAAGACCCGACGGAACGAAGAAATAAGACCGTCTCCATTGAGAATTAAGTCCACAACAATGCAGGGTTATCCTTCTTTCATTTGTTTTGGTCTGGTTCTTTCCTAATAGATTTCACAGAAGGTAGCATATACTGGGACGATGAGGATGATAACAATGCCAACAGCGCCTCTGGAACGAAACCCACTGGAGACTATGGACGCAACACAAAAATCTACTTCTGTTGTCGAAGTGATGGCGTTACCGACCGAGAAATCTTCCTCCCAACTGACGACAACTTCATGCTTTTCCCTCTCTATTCGACCTGCCAAGCGGTAAGTTATTCTCACCGCTATATGACCCTTAATGTATACCTGATCGACACCCCAACCATAGCTAGCAGATAGGTAATGGTTGCGATGCACGCATGTCGTACGCGCGCTTGTCTATATAGGCTTAATTCCAATCAGTGACAACTATTATATCATATTTAATAGCAGTATGATCAAATTTCTAAATTCAGATTTCTTTTTCACTGAACGGGCACCTGACATCCACCACCAGATAACTACCCCAGTCAACTACCCCCTAGGACGACTACCCCCTAGGACGACTACCCCTAGGACGACTACCCCTAGGACGACTACCCCTAGGACAACTACCCCTAGGACTAGGGCAACTACCCCTAGGGCACTACCCCTAGGGCAACTACCCCTAGGGCAACTACCCCCTAGGGCAACTACCCCTAGGACAACTATCCTAGGGGGTAGTTGTCCGGGGGTAGTTTCCTAGAGAATGGTTGTCGTAGGGGTGGATTTCCAGGGGGTAGGTGTCCGGATACGCCTTTGCATACATACGATTGTTCAACCCCCCCCCACAGAGCAGTGCATGCCTCATTACACATAGCGAATAGATAGAGCTGTTATTTACATGTAAAGCATTTGCTTGAGCTTTTGTTAATTTTACATATTGAACATTAGCGGACCCTGTGGTGGTGGGTAGTAAATATGGACACAACTGAAGAAACTAATTTTGCCGGCTTACTGCGTTAAATCGGATCTTCCCGTCCAAGGGTTCGCGTTGGTTATACGAAATTTCGTAGATAATCAAGGCTAAATTCTCGATGGCTCTGGGGTAACGTTTGTGAAATACACCCCTCGTCATGTGCGTCTTATTTTCATAGTTTTTGGTCCAGGTAACCCGACACTTTCTGAAAAACCTCATACAAATCTACGTAAACACAGGTCTTGACCAGACATATTTTAACGCAAGATACATAATCAAAAGCGTTCCTTAAAAGCCGAGTGATGGATATTTAGTCATTTCACAAATGTATATGAAAAAACATTAACCTTGATTGATTCGAGTTTATTCCATTTAATGTCAATTGTTTGCACAATAAAGAACATAGTTGACAAAGTAAGTTCAAAATTATGAAATGAAAGAGGAACCTCCCGGAAAGCATAGCTTGTTTTTTGTTGGTTCCCAAGAATAAATATAATATGAACAATATTTTCATAAATCGTTTCACAGTGTCTTAATAATCACAGTAAAATAGATATAACATAATAATATATTATAATAAACTCTTTTTAAGTGTCTAAATAATCGAAATATCCAAACGAACAGAATGACAAGAAGAGAAACAAAGGACAGGAAGCTGACATAATAAGATAAGACAGGATATGACAAAACAATTCAAGGACCATGGGTCTTTGAACAAAAGTGGATATTTGCATTCAATTCACCCGACTTTTCGTGAAGACGGGGGTACGTTTTCACGAAAATACGTAAACCCAACAACCTAACAACCCAACCCGACCCGCTGGAACGAAGTATGCAGTATGCCCCATTTGCCTACCCTTATAACGTTTGTTTAATTGTACACATCTAGGTCAATGGAATGACAGTAACGCAGAGTTGGTTTCGCTGGGACAACGAAGATGACAACAACCAGACGGCCGTACATCCCTATGAAGGCCTGCAAGGAGGCGGTCACAACGTAGAGCTTCATTTCTTTTTCTACCAGAAACCAGTAGACTTGTCAAAATTAATTGATATTTTCGGATAATAAAAGAGGGGATTCTTACAAATTCAGTTTCTAATCTCCTACCCATGTTTGTTTTATGCATACGCGTACAGGTCAACGGAATGACAGTAACGCAGAGTTGGTTTCGTTGGGACAACGAAGATGACAACAACCGTGACAGTCAGACGGCCGTACATCCCTATGAAGGCCTGCAACCAGGCGGTCACAACATAGTGCTTCATTTCTGTTACTACCAACGGCGTTAAACTTGGCAAAGAACATCAGACAAATAAAAAAATTAAGGGGTTTTTGAAAGGAACTTATTTAATCAGTGTCATAAGCATTTTAGTGGGGTATACGTAGATTTATGTCGCTTTCCTGCCTCTCCTACCGATATCTCTTTTTTTTTCTTTTTCACTAAATTGATAAGAAATATAGAGTAATAGCCTTCAGGAACTTTGGGAGTTTAGAAGACAAGCTTTGAATCAATTTCAGTTTCATTTAATTCATGACCCACAACTAATACAGGTAAATCATTATATAGGGGTTGTGTTTCGAGATTTCATTCCTGGCGATTTGTTCATAGATATTTGCTTTAAGTAGTTTTTAAGATTTGCTCGTAGTTTCAAAATTAACAAGTAAGATGATTTATCAATCAAATTAAATGATTTTTATATGAAAAGATTTTATTAAAGTTAGTAATTCCCATTTGCAGGCCAAACAAATGGAAAGGTGAAATTCCAACGGCATTTGAAAGATAATACTAATTTAGACCTTCCTCAAAACAAAAGGGCTTGAAACTGTCTTTTGTGGGAAAATAACGACCGTTAGTTGTCGAATCGAATTGAGCGAACGCGCCTCGTTTAATTATTTTAGTCTATTTTCAAATATAAATCAGTTTAACTTTGGCCATTACAAGAAGTGGGTTATTGATGTAGAAAAATGCTCATGTACCCATTACAGCTTATTTTATGAATGTTATTACAAAAGAAAAAATAAGTCGCTCAATAGTGTTTGACAGTGAAGTCTAAAAAGGTAAACTGGTTTCCTTGCATAATTTAAATACTAGGACACTGCTTACATTTAAATTTCACAGATAGGACATACGTGACATATTCATAATTCCTGCAAAGTTCTACAAAATTTGATGCTGGCTGCAAAAGGGACACAGTTTCTACAATTTTGCATTCCAATTTTTTTTTCGAGATTTTATAGCCCACATTTTGGCTATTAATTTTGATATCCCTGTTTAGAATAGATACTGGTAATACAAATAAGTAATTTGTGAGATCTAGAAGTTAAATATAATTTTCTAGAAATATTGAAATTTTGTGTATTTCTTATGAGTACGAAAACAGCTATATAAGCGTAGAATAAAAGTGTCTTTTATGAACTATTATTAGCATTGTAGGCAAACTTGTGCAGTACGTAAAGAAACTTAACGGTCTTTTTCTCAATGATGGTTACTGAAAAATAATTGAACTATTACGCACTATGAAAAGAATTGGTTACGGAAATATCTGCTATATCTGTTCTTCTTTGCAATGATCGTAGAGATTAAAAAGCAAAGAGGATGAGAGGAAAATTTCAGGAAACTGAGAATAAAGGAAAAGAGGTCTCAGAGAAAGGTGCATTGGCGAACGAGGGAATAGCGAGGATGGAGCGTGTGTGTGTCAAAAAGTGACGATAAGTGTGAGATGGAGGTGTCTGGGAGAGAGAGAGTGAAATAGGGAAATGGAAAAGAGCGACCCATATCACATTCACACAACTGCCAGTCGTATTAATATGAACAAGACTTCTTTTTGAGAACTATAAATATTACAATGACAACTACTACTTTCTCTCCCCCCCCCAACCCCTTCCTCCCCATTCCCTTCCCTTTCCCTTCTCTCGCACACACGGGTGCGCTTTCTCCATTCATTTTAACCTTCTCTCTTTTCTCAGAACTGTTTTTCAACTTTCTTTTGCATTTATCACCTCTATTTCCACACACAAAATAAAAATCTGTCATTTTCAGCCGATTTCTAAAAGCATACATTTGAAATTAGAGTAACTGGTACTAATAGTTCTCATCGTTTAATAATTTATTGATCCATTATTCATATGCCATATAAAACATTTTTTTGATTGATAAAATAAGATGACAACTGAAAGGCATAAGCTATAATTTAGTAGTCGTAGTAATAGTAGTAGCGTGATAACACTACCGCTACTACAATAGCAGTACAAAATAATAGTTGTTGTACCTGATGGAACAACAGTGAAAAAAAACTTTTGGACGAGAAACGCATATAATAATCATTCTACAATTAATATTCTGAGTAAGTGTATGCACAGAGCAAGCACCTACGGCAAAGTGGCATGTGCTAATCTGCTGAAGGTATGTGTGTTTGCAGAGAGAACGATGCGTAGGAAAGATTCTTAGGAACCTGCTGCTTTTAAGTAGACTAGGTCCGTCACAGAAATCAATTTCAATCTCAGTCCGTCCCTGGTAATAGTAGAAAGTGCCTTCAAACGCTACTTACCTTATTTTAAAACTCCGAAGCACCTGGGTTTTTTTTCTTCAGAATTTGCTCTATACAATGAAATGTCAATTACCAAAGAAAAGAAACCTGTTCCGATTATCGATCGAATTATGGACCGTCGCGCCGGTCCTCCCGTAGAGTATAAAACACCCTTGCTTACATTAGTTTTTATCACCTGACGAAGTGTTGCAGCGGCGCACGAAACGTCGAGATCTTTAAGATTCCTTATTGACCACATTGCGAGACAAACGAATATCACTAGCGATATTATTTTCGATACTACATCCGCAATGAGTAATATATTTAGCAAAAGAAACTTGGCAGGAAGAACTGATACACCTGTCCTCTGTCATACTGTCACTTCTTTCATTTTCGTTTTCTTCTCTCTCGCCCTACCCCTTCCTTTATCCCCCCTCCCCACCACCACCACAGTCTTTTTTTATTATAAATAGTGGTGTTTCCATTTACTGTACCACTTCTTTCTGACCTACCTGACACACTTTGGTCTGACCCACTTTTTTCCTATTCATTTTCTACACAGAGGTATTTAATGAGACAGTTTCTGTGATTGGCTTTTTTGCTAGTGAATATTCACAACATTATGCAAATTATAAGATCGCACAATTCACGAGCGCGGTCATCTTTCCTGAAAATGACACTTTGAGTGAGAGATGAGTCAATTTTGTGATCTCTGAGGTTTGCATGATGATTTGGTTATATGGAAATGTTATGAAACTGACGTATATTATTTTATTTTGTTCTCAGGACCATGCGCCATCTATCTACGAAACTATTCCGAGGCGCGTTGTGGCAAAAGAAGCACAAGAAGTTCAAAAGGATAATAAGTACAGTAGGCAAAAGAGAATATTATAAAATTGTGTTCAACTAAATTTATGTACCGTATGCTTCTAAAAAGAGGCGCGATGCAGGGAAGGGGGTCGGAGTTCGGTGGGCAATTCCAAGGATTCAAGTTTTATTGTTCCACATTTTAAATAAAAAATAATACAATACATGTAGTATAAATGAGCACGTCTCAATGATTCTCAATTCATAAAATAGTTTAAGTAGAATGTGAGGAACCTATTAAAAAGCAGTGCTTGTATATTATAGGTTCCTGGAAAATAAGTATTGTAGATGAAGAAACCGGAACAGAAGATATTTGCAACTAGACAACCATCAAGTCATATTTTAACAGCGGGTACCGTACAGCAATGAATCCGAATACAATTGAAATAACTGAAAAACATGAGTCACAATTGAAAAGAAAATTTATTTACGGGAAAATGTTGATTAAGAGCCATTTTTATATTTAAAAATAGCTGAACTGTGAAGAAACCAAATAACTCCACTATGGTGAGATCTTTAAAGCGATTTTGCTGTGTTTTGTTTTCGGTCTACTTCCTCCAATAATATTTCAAAAGCTAGTAATCAAGATTAAATGGAAGAATACTTTGACCCTTTTGCAGTGGCATTGCATCACCAAGGTGCCGTTAAGTTCCACCACTTATGCATTGATAGTGGTAAATTACTTAAGTCTACACATGAGTAACACTTTTCAGGGAAACTGAATAATGATTTCAGTTGTATCTAAGGGCCTAGGTTTTTGGAGTGGGGTGATTAGAGTGACCAGATTTTAATTTAAGAATACGGGACTATTTCCTGTTTTGGGATTCACTTCTGGTTGGGGGCATGAGTCATGACAATCATGCGAGAAGGCACATTTTGGGAGACATTTCTTTAAATATGATAGGTAATAGTGGATTTTTTATGTGGTATAATCAGGTAAATTTCAGTTTTATTGATTTCATTCTCTTTAACTTGAGGCCTTGTTTTGGGAGACAAGGGTGCATGTGGCCCCTTAATTAGGCATCAAGATAGCGCTCGGGATTCTTTTAAAAGTTTGCCTTCATCGTGATTTATCATCAACCACCAATAAGTGGATGGGTGATGTCTCATATATGAGAGAATGGCACTCGTTTCTTTATCCGTTATCAAGAGAAAAAATTTAGTTAAAAATATGTGTATTAGTGAAGTGCAAAGCCATGTTCATATCTTAATACGAGACGCGTCCCCTCCAAATATTATTTGGGCAAGAACCAGGAAGGCCCAGCGTGCAGAACCAGGGGCTAAATACATGAATTTGCAAATCCCTTTGCAAAGGGATTGACTTTTGTGCCACTTTGCTAGATTTACATATGGGGAATATTGCAATTATTAACTTTTAAAAAGCTTGAGAAGTTTGCCATTTTGTTTAAATAGTTTATTTATAGCATTTAATTTATTTTTTTCATTCCTGTCACGGGCCAGAGTGTCCGGGTGGCGATATGTGTCCGCAGACACAGATTGCCGAAAATTGGCTGGCGATATGTGTCTTAGGTCGGACGCATGTCGCCGTGTCAGTCACGGCGAGATGTGTCCACTGGCGAAATGCGTCCTGAACCCTACAACTTAAAAATCGACTTATGTATATACCTCCACTTTGCTCCACTTGATTGTATCTTACCAATAATATTTATTTTTCTGTAACATACGACAAGAGAGATGTACTGTTTACTCCAAAATCGTTTGTTGGCTACAATTTATATCAAATTAATAACACCATAAAAATGGCTAAACGTACGAGTCTAGCCGCAAACGGAACATTACTTCACCAAACAAATGGCTGTACGTACGAGACTAGCCCTTGACACTAGCGACCACTAAGCCTGCGACCAATACGTTGGAAGCCCACTATGTTAGAGCTCAATGAGGAAGCCAGCCACCAAACGGGGTTGTAGTGTCTCCAAATCGTCTAATCGAAAATGAAAAAGGCTGGTTTGGGCCCTAACTTCAATCTGAAACGGTAAAACCCGGACAAATACTGTCGGCATGTGACACATGTATGACAGTAAAGAACAACGTTACAGCCTTTCCATGTTGTGGATCAATATGTAACTAAAATATCATACGATAGTTTTAAAAGACTTCAAACTTAAAGTCGAATTGTTGCCATTATTGTATGTATTGTGTGGATAAGCCCTTGATATGCTGGTTTGAGCCCTAACTTCAATCTGCAAAAGAAAACCCAGACAAAAAACAATTGGCATGTGACAAACATAGGAGTCCTAATTAGGAGTAATGATCAAAAACATTAAATTTGATAAGGTCTTTATCCTTTTGAAATAATATACAATACTTTATATGGCCTTTAGAGCTAAATACTGTACTGTTAATTTGAGTTATATATTTACGTTATGCGTTAATGGCCGATTTCCATCTGACGCTCTAATTATAATTTTGCAACTGTGAAAACCTGGCCAAAATAACTTGAAACTCAAGTATTTCACATTTTGTTTAGTTCAATTATTTATTTCGCAATAGTCTCAAAATGCTTAGAATTACCTACATCTATTTGTTTAATTTTCTAAACTCAATAGAATTGCATGTTCCTATAAAACAAAAAGGAGTATTATAATCTCAACTTGAAATTGAAATGTCAAAATTCAATAGAAATGCGTGTTCCTAAAACTAAAAGGGCATATTATAATCTCGAATTGAAAAATGAAATTGCAGGGCTCGAGATATACCAGCTAGTTTATTAGATATTTGTTCGGGGTCCGCTCGCTATTCGTAAGGACCGCTTTTCATAACGCGGAACTTCCTAGATCTGAAGGACCGCTATTCATAAAACGGAAAGGGGGTCACTATAGAAATAAGGATTGTTATTCATTACGGCCGCTATTCATAATTCACTACTCATAAGGACCTTTTATAATACTAAGTCGGGGTTGCTATTCATAAAAATGAAGAAGGGGCGCTATTCATAAGACGAGAAGAGGGTCGCTATTCATAATACAAAATGAGGGTCGCTATTCATAAAAGGAGAAGAGGGTCATTTTTATAATACGAAATGAGGGTCGCTATTCATAGTACAAAATCAGGGTAGCTATTCATAACAGGAGAAGAGGGTCGCTATTCATAATAGGAGAAGAGGGCCGCTATTCATTATACGACGAGAGAGTCGCTCTTCATAATACGGAAAGAGGGTTGCTATTCATAATACGAAATGAGGGTCGCTATTACTAATACGGAATGAGGGTCGCAATTCATATAAATTAAATAAACAATAAACAAAATGATAACAAAGGGAAATATTGGATGGGGGACGCCCCCACGGCGGGGGGTGACACATGGCCCCGAATATTTGTCTTTTAAAAAAGTATATTTTACCTTTTATCTTTGATAATTATATAGAGACATCCCCATAAGCTAGCTAATATATTTCCCCCGCTCCTGCGATGACGAAAAAAGTAGTTATACATATAATCCTATCATAATTTGTCCTCCTTGTGGGAAATTTTGCCCCACTACCCTGCTCTTATCCGGGTTACGCCACTGAGACATTAAGTAGAACAAGCAGGCCCACTATCATAGTTTTTTACGGACTGAGATTGCTATTTCAGAATCTAGTAATTGTTTATATACGACAATAATGTTTTTGTAGCAAGTAGCTTTTAGTAGGACTTATGGACCTACAAATCATATAGCCTTAGCCATATCCAGGCATCCAGAAGCTCTTCAATTTTAGCCAATGAAGAGTTTCAAGATTTTCGTTTTTCCAAGAATTATCATACCTCAGGATACGAGTAATCATATTGATTAACCTAACTTCATTTATCCATAATCTTGATTTCCTGAAACTTTCCAAACACCGAAACCAAACGGGTTTTGGCCGGACCATGAGCCTAGTTACTGCCCGGAGAGGGATAAGGGGGGGGAACACTTTCGGACCTTGAAGGTTTTTTCGCGTCATGAAGCGTTACAATTTGGGGTAGGAT
>CP137682.1:12502587-12596314 GCA_037976565.1 Mesocentrotus franciscanus | reverse complement strand
GATATATATAGCCCTCGTAGCAACAAGGGGCATGATATAATGATAAATACATAACTAACACAGGGAAAATACGGAATGTTAATGCAAATGCAGGCTCAGAAAAAGTTATAACATCAATAAATTCGAGACATAATTCAAAGCAAACACAGAATATATACATGTAATGATGTAATAATTAGTCAAGTCCATGTATACGTGCATACAGGTTTACACATGAAATATAAGGATCAATTACTTTAAATCTATAGCCAAACCAAAATAGAAAATTACAGTAAAGGGAACAAAACAAACGAGGAGTAAGGCTGACGTGAGATGTCATGAAACAAATACGCTTGTAGTCATATCCGAATTTGGATAATTTGCGCGAACAATTTTACTTTCATTTCAGGTCTTTTATATCACCCATCATTCAGTAGAATCGAGCAACGATATTGCAGTACGACTGACATCTCAAATTCATATTTGTAGGAATCTCATATAGATCTGACATTGTGATTGGAATAAATAAAATAACGAAATAATTATAATCATACCGTATTAAGAATTCTGCTATGAGGGCTAGATATCCCATCCCCTTCCTAATAAAAACAAAACAAATTTCATGTGTTTTCTGTGTTTGCTTTGGATTGATCATGTCTCGAATTAATTAATGTTTTACTTTTTTGAACCTGCTTGCATGTTTATGTTTAAATTCCGTATTTTTCCTGTGTTTGTTCTGTATTTATCATTACATCCTGCCCCCTTGTTGCTACGAGGGCTACATCAGGCGCGGAATGGTGACCAGCAGTGGCGTAATGAGAAAAAACGTTTTTTTTGGGGGCAGACCAAAATTCCGCACCACCCAACTCTTACATGCAGACCCCGCTGAACGTTTTTCAAAGTGGATTGGGAGGCTAAAGTATTTACGATCATGTAGAGCGTAGGGTAAATTGGCGTGGGGTCTAGGGGCAAACGGCGGGGGCCAAGGGCGGAGCCCGCGGAAGCTCATGCAGTATGGGCATTTAATTACGGTCAGATGAGCATATGTTGATACCTTATTCATGACACTGGTAGGTCACTAATTGGCGTGGGGTCTAGGGGCTGAGCCCCCTGAAACTCAGGGACTTGAGGCCTTTTATTACGGTCAGATAAGCATTCAGGGGCCGCTTTAGGCCCCCGGAAGCTCAGGGATTTTAGGCATTTAATTACGGTCAGATGAGCATATTTTGATACCTTATTTGTGACACTGGCGTGTCACTAATTTGCGGGGGGTCCAGGGGGCAGGGGAGCTCAGGGGTTTTAGGGATTACATTACCGTCAGATGAGCACCCAGTAAGGGGATGTAAGGGGAAGAGAACGAGAGGGAGAGAGAGAGAGAGGGGGAGGGGTAGGCCTTGGTGAACACAGAGAGAGATGAGTTGGAGGTCAATCATCTTTAAAAAACACTCCATAATCGAGAGGCAATCGTCTGATATCGTTCATGGTCATCCAAGAAATTTGATAGAAATGGTTGAGCACCGCGGTATTGAAACAGTTGAGGAGATTTTTTTAAGTGAGGGTAGGCCTATATACGTCTAAGTTAAACTTCTTGATTTGGTAGTGTTTCTTCTCTTTATATTTTGAAATCGTAAATCTTCTTAGTCTCCTCAAGTTAACAATTTGTCCAGTACTACATCGCGCAATTTCTCTTTCCATGCTTTTATTTTCTTCTCTTCTGGTCACAGGCTCTGTACTGTACTGTCCAATTATTTGTTACTAGTTATGAATAAGCACCAATAAGCCTAAAACGATTAGAAGAATGGCTGATAGTGACCATGACAGTAGTAGTAGTAGTAGTAGTAGTAGTAGTAGTAGTAGTAAAGTAGAAGTAGTAATAGTCGTATAGGAGGAGGAGCAGTAGCAGCAGTAGAAGTAGTAGTAGGCTTTGTAGTAGTAGTAATAGTAGTAGCAGTAGTAATACTATAGTAGTAGTAATAGTAGTAGTAGTAGTAGTAGTAGTAGTAATTGTAATATATAGCTCACAAAAAGTCTTGTTCATATTAATACGATTGGCAGTTGTGTGAATGTGATATGGGTCGCTCTTTTCCATTTCCCTATTTCACTCTGCCACTCTTTCCTCATCCCCTCTCTCAGACACCTTTATCTCACACTTAGTCACTATTTCACATACGCCATCACCAGTTTACACACACACACACACACACACACCACGCTCCATCCTCGCCCTTCCCTCGTTCGCCAATGCACCTTTCTCTCTCTCTCTCTCTCTCTCTTTCTGAGGCCTCATTTCCTTTTTTCTCAGTTTCCTGACATTTTCCTCTCATCCTCCTCGCTTTCTAATCTCTACGATCATTGCAAACAAGAACAGATATAGCAGATATTCCCGCAACCAATTCTTTTAATAGTGCTTGATAGTTCACAATTATATTCCCGTAACCATCATTGAAAAAAAAACGTTTAGGTTTACATTTGTTAAGTTTCTTTACGTACTGCACAAGTTTGCTGATAATGCTAATAGTTCTTAAAAAGACACTTTTAATCTACGCTTATAGCTGTTTTCGCATTCATAGAGAAATGTAAAAAATGTAAATATTTCTAGGAAATTATATTCAACTTCTAGATCTCACAAATTACTTTTTTTATTACGAGTGTCTATACAAAACAGGTATCGCAAAATTAATAGCCAAAATACGGGCTATAAAATCTCGAAAATGAGATATAAAAAAAAAAATGGAATGCAAAATTTTAGAAACTTTTAAAGGTTGTGTATCCCTTTTTGCAGCCAACATCAAATTCTCTAAAACTTTACAGGAATTATGAATATGTCACGTACGTCCTATCTGTGAAATTTAAACTTTAGCAGTGTCCTAGTATTTAAATTATGCAAGGAAACCCGTTTACTTTTTTTAGACTTCACTGTCAAACACTATTGAGTGACTGACTGACTTCTTTTTTCTTTTGTAATAACATTCATTAAATGAGCTGTAATGGGTACATGAGCAATATTCTACATCAATAACCCACTTCTTGTAATGGCCAAAATTAAACTGATTTAAATTTGAAAATCAGATAATTAATTAAGCGAGCGCGCTCGCAAAATTCGATTCGACAACTAACGGTCGTTATTTTCCCACAAGACAGTTTCAAGCCCTTTTGTTTTGAGGGAAGTTCTAAATTAATATTATCTTTCAAATGCCGTAACTTTAATGAAATCTTTTCATACAAAAATCATTTAATTTGATTGCTAAGAAAATTATGATTTTCAAAAAAGGGATCTTACTTTTTCATTTTGAAACTACGAGCAAATCTTAAAAACTACTTAAAGCAAATATCTATGAACAACTCGCCAGAAATGAAACCTCGAAACAAAACCCCTATCATAATGATTTACCTGTATAAATGAAACTTAAATTGATTCAAAGCTTGTCTTCTAAACTCTCAAAGTTCCTGAAGGCTATTACTCTATATTTCTTTATCAATTTAGTGAAAAAGAAAAAAAAAAGGAGATATCGGTAGGAGAGGCAGGAAACCGACATAAATCTACGTATACCCACCTAAAATGCTTATACTGATTAAATAAGTTCCTTTAAAAACCTCCTTTATTTTTGATTTGTCTGATGTTCTTTGCCAAGTTTAAAGCCGTTGGTAGTAACAGAAATGAAGCACTACGTTGTGACCGCCTCCTTGCAGGCCTTCATAGGGATGTACGGCCGTCTGGCTGTCACGGTTGTTGTCATCTTCGTTGTCCCAGCGAAACCAACTCTGCGTTACTGTCATTCCGTTGACCTGTACGCGTATGCATAAAACAAACATGGGTAGGAGATTCGATAAAAACTGAATGTTTAAGAATCCACTCTTTATTACCCGAAAATATCAAAGAATTTTGACCAGTCTACTGGTTTCTGGTAGTAACAGAAATGAAGCACTACGTTGTGAGCACCTCCTTGCAGGCCTTCATAGGGATGTACGGCCGTCTGGCTGTCACGGTTGTTGTCATCTTCGTTGTCCCAACGAAACCAACTCTGCGTTACTGTCATTCCGTTGACCTAGATGTTTACATAAACAAACGTTATAAGGGTAGGCTAATATGGCATATGTTCCATCCGGTCGGGTTAGATTGTAGGGTTTACGTATTTTCGTGAAAGCGTACCCCCGTCTTCACGAAAGGTTGGGTGAATTAAATGCAAATATCTACTTTTGTTCAAAGACGCATGATCCTTGCATTGTTTTGTCATGTCCTGTCTTATCTTATTATGTCAGCTTCCTGACCTTTGTGTCCCTTCTTGTCATTCTGCTCTTTTGGATATTTCGATTATTAAGACACTTAAGACACTAAAAGGGTTTTTGAAAATATGTTATTATATTCTATATATTTTACTGTGATTTCTAACACACTTTAAAACGATTCATGAAAATAATGTTCATATTATATTTATTCTTGGGAACCTACAAAAAACAAGCTATGCTTTTCAGTAGGTTCCTGTTTCATTTCATAATTTTGAACTTACTTTGTCAACTATGTTCTTTATTGTGCAAACAATTGACATTAAATGGAATAAACTCGAATCAATCAAGGTTAATGTTTTTTCATATACATTTGTGAAATGACGAAATATCCATCATTCGGCTTTTAAGGAACGCTTTTGATTATGCATTTTGCATTAAAATATGTCTGGTCAAGACCTTTGTTTACGTAGATTTGAATTAGGTTTTTCAGAAAGTGTCGGGTTACCTGGACCAAAAACTATGACAATAAGAGGCAGATGATGAGTGGTGTATTTCACAAACGTTACCCCAGAGCCATCGAGAATTTAGCCTTGATTATCTACGAAATTTCGTATGACCAACGCGAACCCTCGGACGGGAAGACCGATTGAACGAAGTAAGCCGGCAAAATTACTTTCTTCAGTTGTGTCCATATTTACTACCCACCACCATAGAGCCCGCTAATGTTCAATTAACAAAAGCTCAAGCAAATGCTTTACATGTAAATAACAGCTCTATCTATTCGCCATGTGTAATGAGGCATGCACTACTCTGTGTGTGTGTGGGAGGGGTTGAACAATCGTATGTATGCAAAGGCGTATCCGGACACCTACCCTGGACATCCACCCCGGATAACCACCCCCAGTCAACTATCCCCTAGAACAACTACTCCCTCGGGACAACTACCCCTTAAGGGGTAGTTGTCCAAGGGTAGAAGTAGTCGTCCTAGAGGGTAGTTGCCCTAGGGTAGGTTCCTAGGAGGTAGTTGGCTGGGGTGGTTATCCGGGGCTGGATGTCCAGGGGTAGGTGTTCTAGAACCATGCAAAGGTGCCGGTTGAATGAACTCAAAAATCCGAATTATGCCTATATAGACATTACCATTTCCCATCTGCTAGCTATGGTTGGGGTGTCGATCAGGTTTACATAAAGGGTCATTTATTGCTGCCCAAGCAATATTACCATATTAACTATATATATATTTCAATATTGACAAATCAATTGTAACTGTATTTTATGTTTGAAATATGTAATGAGTCTTTGAATTGTACACATGACCAATTCAGCCATTGTGCTGCGACACATGTTTTTTAATAAACCTTGAATTGAATGCGGCTGAAAATAACTTACCGCTTGGCAGGTCGAATAGAGAGGGAAAAGCATGAAGCTGTCGTCGGTTGGGAGGAAGATTTCTCGGTCGGTAACGCCATCACTTCGACAACAGAAGTAGATTCTTGTGTTGCTTCCATAGTCTCCAGAGGGTTTCGTTCCCGAGGCGCTGTTGCCATTGTTATCATCCTCATCGTCCCAGTATATGCTACTTTCTGTGAAATCTATTAGGAAAGAACCAGACCAAAACAAATGAAAGAAGGATAACCCTGCATTGTTGTGGATTTAATTCTCAATGGAGACGGCCTTATTTCCTCATTCCGTCGGGTATTTGTGTCAGGTCGAGTAACGTGAACTTTCGTGAAAACATATAACCCATATACATCATACATGTACACGAAAGGTCGAGTGCATTACGTTGTCGGGTTACATTATGTTTTTTCAAGATAGTTGAGTTCTTTTGCAAGATCGCAATTCCTTCAAAGTGCATGGTTATTGCTCTTATTCTTATTTATGATATTTCTAGTGCCCTTTTAGAACCTAAAACTGCTATGAAGGTAATTTTAGACCCCAAAATGTGTGAATTTAGATTGAATACGATCATACCAATCCAGCTCAACTTTCCCCAAATACGGTGACAATTAATTAATTAATTAACAACAATACACGGGCCGGCTGGTTGTGCGTATTATAGCCAACACGAAAAGGCCAACAAAAAACCAATATTGGCATCGGCTGGAATAAAGCGTAAAAGGCGTTAATCTCTGTTTGCAACGGCTGGTTCAAAATTAATGAATATTTGTGTCCCACCACAAATATTAGAAATGGTTATATTTATGGATATTTCAACCGTCTCTGAACCGATTTTGATCAAACAAAGATGATTTTGTCATTTCAATTGTATATTCTTTCAAATTTGACACTCAGTTTTTCATTATCTCACAACAAATATTTTCTGTATTTGTTCGTTCGGCCTAAAATCAATGTAGTTAATTTTCTTTTTCTTTTTCGTATATGTTCTATCCTGCTGAAATTTTACCTGTGTATAGTTTATGATGATGATGATTATTATTATTATTGCAATGACGAATATCATCATTGCCTTGTTTTCGTTCACATTCTGCCCCATTAATATGTTTTCTTCTCCTTATTGCAACGACGACCTTCGTCATTGCCTTGTTTTCGTTCACATTCTGCCCCATTAATATTCTTGTTCTCCTCCTTGTTTTCCTTATCTTCCTTATCGTCAGGAAATCGCATTCGTTTTGCACATAGTGCTTGTTATTCCTAGTTAGGTCCTTTTCTCTTGCTCGATTCCTTTCAAACCTCGTAGTCGTAATCTCTGTTATCCAATCTAGGTCACCTATTTTTCGTTTTCTGAAATCACTCATGCGTAATCGTCCAGGCGCCATTTTGTCCGTTTCTGGTCCATTTTAAGGCCTTTCTTTCTTCCTTCCTATCTTCACTATCCTAGATCCTACAAACTTCTAACAAATTCCCCTAGATAGTCTAAGAGATGTTCTTTATCTGCGACACATAACCTGACCTTAAAAATGCCATCTTCGTACTCGAAATTTAAATCTGAAACCGACTCCGTCAAAAATCTTTAAAATTCTTGAAAAATGGACCCCTAAAAATCTAAAACTGCCATAACTTTCTCATATGAATTCCGTTTTGTATTTAAATCTCACAGTATCTTTATCTCATAATTGCATATAGCCATGCCAAATTTCACGCTCCAATGGCCCATGCAAAACATAAATAGTGCCCTCCAAAGTTCTGGGAAATGGCTTTCTTTCTGTGGCCGTATCTCTATTGTGTTTTGGCAAACCCGTACCCTTTTTTGGATTTAGATACTTGAAGATATGCCCTTTCCAGCCAAATGCAAAATTATATACCCTACCGCTGACCGACTTTGCGAAAAATGCCCTCCAAATATGCAGTTTTCAAGAAAATTGAGAAATAACTTCAACTTGCTCTAAAATTACGATCCTTATGCCTACTTCAATGAAACTTGGCAGACACATGTATCCATATACGTGACAACTGTCTCCCAAATTTGGTAAAATTCGATTATGTCAGCGCAAAGTTATCGCCCAAAATGATGAATTTACTATGCATTACGTAATAGCGTGTTTAATGCGTGCAGTACATTGCGCGCAGATTACATTGGTGTCAAACTGACCACAATAAACTGCCCTTTCGAATGATACCAAGTATGGAATATGTTCACACAGAAAATCGTGAGTAAATCGCATTTTAACAAGGGTCACTATACGAATTCCGCCGAGTTTCCGCCCGATTATAACACGTATCGGCTATGACGTCATTTTTCCAGACTGCTTTTCGCCCCTTTTCCGTCCTTTTTTCCTTGAAATTATGCAAACGTATTCTGGGTGTCCAAACGCAGGGCCTCTCGTAGCCTGATTTTTAAAATCTGTCAAGGGGGTCATTTTAGACTCCATTTTATACTCTGCATGATTATGTTAGTAATAAGAACGGCCGTAAGTGCCACAGCACGCGTCATCACGTGTTCATTATGCACCCAAATCCCATTGGTTTTGCACGCAGTGCTTGCGAGCCCTTTCTAGGTTCTCTCCCTTATCCCAATTTCTTTCAAACTTCGTAGGCGTAGTCTCTAGCATCCTATCAAGGTCACTGTTATCTTCGTTTTCCGGAATCACTCATGCACAACCGTTCAGGCGCCATTTTGTCCGTTTCGGGCCATTTTGAAGGCCTTTCTTTCGCCCTATACCTATCTCCAGCATCACAGAAGCTACAGACGTCATACAAATTGCTCTGGATAGTCCGAGAGATGCTCTTTCGTTTGACACGTAGAAACATGGCGTCATTGCACGCATATCGTTCTGAAACGATTGCATTTCTAGTCGTTATTACTGACATTGTTGTTATTAATTGTATTCTTCTTATCGTCATAATTATTATTGTATTGCGCTAGCACATACCTGCTGGGCAACTGTTATACTTGTAGATGCAGTAACTCCTGGTTGCCAGCTCCATTTCAAGTTGGAGTCAACGGTCTTGGTGGTCTTCATGCAGAAGTAATGTTTCATGTTGTTCGAACCAAATGAACCTGCCAGGTTCAATGGACTACTCCATAAGTTGTTGCTATTGTCGTCCTCCGTGTCGTGGTACCGGTATCCTTCAGGCCAGGTGAACTCGCTGTTGGGACACCCGCTGGTAGGTTTAGGAAGACCGTAGGTGCCATCAGGCCAAGTAAGAGGGATTACGACTAGTCCGTCTGTGATCGATTACAAAGAGACAGAGACAAGTGCTCTTAAAATCGTCATCAGTTAACACATTGGCTGTTTTCTTTGCTTCTGTGTTCGCCAAACGTGCAATTTTGCCCAAAACTTTAAGGTGGATCTAAACGTGGACTGAAGTTTATTAATGCATTAATGACCGTAAATCATTAGATGGCAATACCTTGAAATAAAAGTTGATTTGACTGAAAAAGATCATAGAAAGAATAAATATTCTGAGAGCAAATAATTTCCAAAATACTCGATCATCGCATCAAGCTCATACAATATGACTCATTTAAGGTATAATGACCATATGGTAAGTCATGGCTTTAAAAAAAGTAGAATTTGCGAGCCTTACCGTAGCCTTCGGGTTCAGTCCGCAGAGCTAGACCCTAGATCCCACGTTTGGGTCGATATCAATTATTCCTTAAAATTATACGTACCACCGGTTCTTTCTGCTATGGACACATAGTTGGCATAATTCTGCATAGCCGTTAGTACGTTGTTCCCTACACTGGACCGTTGGAAAGAGCTGGCGCAGTGGCCAGAGCTGATGTAGGTAGAGTAGGGTCCAGTATTTTCCTTCGAACACCTCATGCAGGCCAATTAACTCCAATTTAATGGGCTCTATGGAGAAAATACGTTGGGGGTACATTAAGTTTTCTTCATCACCATCATCAGCATCGTTGTCATCGTTATTTTCATTATCATTATCATCATCATCGCCATTATTATTATCTTTATCATCCTCATCATCATCATCATCATCGTCATAATCATTATCATCATCATCATCGTCATTATTATTATCGTTATTATCATCATCATCACCATCATTAAAGTCATCTATCAAATGACAGGCTTAGTGCCTCTATCGCTTTGTCCAAAGTTGTCTCTCCACGTGATACGATCTTGATCTAACCGTTTCATTTTCTGTATCTTTCTACTCAACATATTCCAAAGATGATCATTGATATCCTTCTACGAGGTCTCCAATCATTCCGACGTCTTTCCATCTAGACGACCTTCCACGACTCTGATCACTAAACCGTCAGTAGGTTTTACATTTATGCAACCCACTGCGTGGAACTTTTTTTTTGCTAAATAGGCTCTTTACATTTTGCCATGTCTACCTCAGTATTAAAAACACCTTAGACGGTATTCAATAAACTTCTCAAACATGACATTTCAGAACTTTTTTTCTTATCTTTTTTGAGAAAGTTCTCAGGAAAAAAAAAACATTTTGGACTAAGAATGGTGTCTTCGCTGTCGTCTATTAAAGCTAAGACAAACTGCTTAACGTGTTAAGAATATGGCGAAGGCAATTTTCTTAAACTAGGCAAATTATAAGACATTTTTTCCTAGACTTAAACATTTTTCTTAGAGATATATTAAATATGGGCGCTTGTCTCGTCGACACTAGATTTGTCCTTGCGTCCATTGCTCATGGCTGTATTTCGTCAAATGTATATGGTTAGAAGAAAAATGCATAAAGGTATATTGAATTAGGGCCCTGGTCTCAGTAAAACTACATTTGCCCTTGCATCCATTTCTCCGGGCTGTATTTCATCAAAGGTATAGGGTTAGAAGAAAAATGGCTTATACGTATAATTTTTTAATCTTGGTGCTGGTCTCATCGACATTACATTTGCCCCTGCGTTCATTGCGCTGGGCTGTATTTCGTCAAAGGTATAGGGTTGGAAGTAAAATGTCATAAGAGTTATGGCGAATCTGGGCCCTGGTCTCGGTGCCCCTGCATCCATTGCTCCGGGCTGTATTTCGTCAAAGGTATAGGGTTAGGATTAGGGTTGCAATTCTGTTTTAGGTTATGCTTAGAATCAGGGTTAGGTATAATGCTTGGTCTTGGGTTTAAGTGTAGGGTTTGGTTATTGTAGGAATTGACGCGGAGCAATTATTGCATGAGCAAAGTATCGTACATCCTGGTCGGATCATTATATCACAAATCATTTGACGCCATGTACAGGTCTCACACGGTACCTTATATAACTGCCACCATAAAATTACCAAACAGTCACATGGAGTGATTTTCAGTTAGCACTCAATACAGGTGTATTTGGTCAAGATGGTCAAATAGTTTTTGTTTAGCTTTTAGCGTTTTCTGAAAAAGTATACTTTCTTCTATGAAATTCAATAATTTGGAGGAGCACCAAACAATCTGGAAGTATTTTGGCAGTAATTTTTAGACCTATGTTTGTCCGATCTTGAAGTTGTTGAAGTAGATTTATTTCCTTTTGGACCCTGGCTTCTTTTCTCATTTCGGTCTACTCAAACTTTAAATCAGAGTAAGCGGTTGTATTGATGTACCTAGACAATATAAAGAAGAGGATGTGTAATCTATTGTTTTTCCCAAAAAAATTGTAGGAAAAATCTGAATTAAGAGGGCTAATCTGTTTGTCACCTTGCGAAATACCTTAGTAGTCGGATTGCTTATAGAACATTCCTCTTCTTCTTTGTTTTTGTTACAAAGGTCTAGGAACATCCAATTGTGACGAGTTCCATATCATTTTAAACCTGAAGATTTCCTCTTTTAGAATCAGACCTAAACGTTAAAAATATTAATTTCTCGCGACTTTGTGATGCTTTGGTTGCGCCGAGTCACTTATTCAATTATGTACCTCAGGTCTATATAGGAAGCTAGGACTCACCGTTCAGTTCGTTGCTTCCAACCGCGTAGGTTGAGTAAGTGCTGCCGAAACTTGTCCCGCTCTCCATTCCACTATTGAAGCTGTCCATGTTGACGGCAATTGAGGCACTGTATCCACCATAGGACCCTGAAGCACTCAGGCTTGCACTTACCTGTGTAATGGATATAGATCAGATTCAAACAGGCGCGGTTCTAGGTTTTTTCTTGGGGGCGAGTGGTTGTTGCATTTATTTTCTACGTGCGCATCCCTTAAATTAATTTAATTAATTTTTGTTAAAGGGCAAGTCCACTTCAAAAATAACTTACTTTCAATAAAAGCAGAAAAATCGGACAAACCAATCAAAAAGTTTGATCAAAATCACCATCACCTTCACCAACGGTAATTATTTGCTTACCATTTCACCGTTAAATAAAAATGCGATTCGGAATGCGACTGAGACTTTTAAAGTTATATCATCGTGTCTCATTTTTCAGCGCCATATCACTAGGCGTACTGATTTTTAGTATTGTCACACAATAGTTTATTTCTTTTGTCTTCTCTCCTCACTTTTTTTTAAATTGTCTTTTTATAGTTTGTTTCTATTGCAATTTCAACAAAGTTGTTCTCCCTATCTTTGCGTAATGCTATCAGTGGTTCTGATTGACTTTATAGTATTCTTGTCGTTGTTCTTGCATAATATTGTTGCTTTACGGCAGGGTATTCTTATACCGACATTGCTACCACCACTGCTGTAATACATGTTCAATTGCGTTATCTTTCGATGACGGTGTATATAGAACGATTTCCGGTTCCTGTACCGAAGCATCATTACGCGCGCGTCATGCAGTTACTGATGCATTGTGGGACATGGTTGTCGACACATCGGGACATATATTATGAGCAGCAGAAGGCAGTGTATGTAGTATACCCTGCTTTTAATTCGCAAAATGTCCCTTGTCCATATTTGATTTTGTTGTTTTGTTTTATTGTTGCAATGTACGATGTATGACAAGACTTCACGGTAGATCAGATTGAGTTCTCAATTAATTACTTAAAGGGCTGGTCCACTCCAAAATAACTTACTTTCAATAGAAGCAGAAAATCAAACCAATCAAAAAAAAAATGAGAAAAATCTGATAACTAATAAGAAAGTTTTTAATGACATGAACAACTTTGAAACAAATTGGCAACTCACTCATGAGTCTGTGACGTCATGTCCTCACTATCCACTAATTATTTTCTTTATATTGATAATATAAATTTCCTATTTTCTCCCTAAGAATCTTATTTCTTCACACCAACATCCAAGTTAGACTGGTAGTAATATGTTTTTGTGTGGATGCACTAATATAGGGACATTTTTTCCAGTTAAACCATGAAAAATGTGAATTTTGATAAATTGTTTATATAAAAATCAATAATTATGATTATATACCTCACTTTAGAAATCTAGCCATCTGATTGGTCGAAATTGGAGTCGTGATTTCAAGCCATGCCCAACTCACACGGCATAGCAATAGCCCACAGGGCCTAGTTAAAAGTTTCTACCCTCCGCCTCATTATCCTGCGATTCCCATTGGTTTACTGCGATCCCCATTGGTTTGCGTGTTAAAATTGTCTATGTGCGAGCACGGACAGATTTTCTGTGATGTTTTAACAAATTTTTACTCACTAAAAGGCTAAGGTAAGAATTCTTGGTAGATTTTTGTTTTAATTCGGCATATAAAAGTCATATCGACTGCTTTAATACTCGAGGACTAGCTGTTTCTATACTATACACCCCTCGGCGCGCCGCCCACAGGCGCGCCTCGGGGTGATAGCAGGGATTCAACTATCCCTTGAGCGTATAGAAACAGCTAGTCCTCTCGTAGCAGTCGATATAACTATAATATACAATATTCAGAAAATGGTATCAATTCTTCAAAGTTTATGAAAATGTTTGTGAAATGCAATATTGTAAAAATCATATAACCTGGGCAAAGGCATGGGGAAAACAAGTTTTAGGGGATAAAAGGAAAATTATTGGGACTAAACTATATAAAGCAATTGATAAATAGTGAAGACATGACGTCACAAACTGATAACCAAATTGGCAATTTGTGTAGTGATTTCTATTGTTCCATAGTTTTACATACTTTTTCAAAAATTCATAACTTTCTTATTAATTATCCGATTTTGCTCAAACTTTTTTTGAACGGTTTGTCTGATTTTTTGCCTCTATTGAAAGTAAGTTATTTTGGAGTGGACTTGGACTTTAACATAAAACCCGGCGTAGGCCTAAAAGGGCTCGCGTGGAACCCACTTCGAACTTGGGTTCGTGCGGACCCTATTCTATGCAAGTACGTACGCGTGCGTTAACTAGTCTACTCAACAAGACGTTTCTCTATTTACTGAGAGTGTGTTATAAAACTGCAAAATGTATTTGTATAAGCAATATTTGTAACTTAGATTTGACAAACAGTGTAGCGACATTAAACCCCTTACATCAATAGCAAAGCGTATTTGAGTGATTGGTACACTTCAATATATGATATGAATAAATGAATTGATAAAAGTAATGAAAAACCTTACCTGTGTCGATGCGTATTCGACAAAGGACGACCTGCTTTCCTCATAGTTGGTACCTTCCCTGGTTCCAAGGTCCACCTCAATCACGACATGCTGAAATCACATAACATACAGTCAGCCTCACTTTTACACTTTTAAGGCTCATTCAGACATAACGCGGAAAACCGCCGTAAAAAAATACCACCGCGGTTTTATATGTGGCATGAAAGAAAAATGCGCGCAACAAACGACATGTGCGTATTTTGTGAGCTCTGTGTTTTAAGATACAGAAATGTGAAGCGTATTACACTTTACGTCATCTTTAAATAAATTTTTAAAAACCTGCAGCGGTTTTGCCGCGTCATATCTGAACAAGCTCTAAAGCCTTTACCACGCATTTACGCGTAAAATCACTGTTTACCGCTTCACATTTGAAGGGCTCTTGGAACAAAATGTTCAACGAAATGTTGATTTTTACAAGCGTTGCTTAGTGGATCTTAACAGAAACATACTCCTATTTAGACCATTTTAAGGTTCTACAAGTTTCAAAAAAGTTTCCTATAACAATGTAAAGGTATGTTCTTTGCCGCACATTAAAAAAAATTGTTAAAGCACCAAAATATTTCAGGGAAAAGAATTCTTTTTGACCGGATGCGGTATTGATAAGGTTGATAAACATGTGCAAATAATTGATGTGGGCCATACACATGTCATTCATAGTCTTTATATTCATAAATCACAGATTTTTGTTTATTTCTTATTCAATCCATTCATTCTATCAGAAATCGAATATGACTATAAAGACACTTGATGGGTCTGTACCGCGCATTGATATTGAAGAAAATATAGGCGTTGAGTTCCCTGAAGAGCCCTATCACAGCGGTTCCACTGCATTGAGAAGTGAGAACCCTCTCGGGGTTGTAAACACGGGATAAAGTTTGGAACCAGTCAAGGCTATAATGTGCATCTTTTTTTAAGAGTGTAGGCCTAACGGACACGGGGATGGCGATCTGGGTGTGAACGGAAATATTTAAGAGGGATTGTCCATAACATTTGAAACAAAGGCCAACAAAAACTAATTTAGAAAATGTAATTTAGGATAAAGAAAATAATACAAATTATAATAATTTTTAAAACGAGTAAATGTAAGAGGGGGGCTATAAGCTCTGAAGTTGGCCTACTCTGGAGCGAAACATTTTAGTGTTCAACATTGGAAAACCTTTACACTCGGTACAACTGAGGAGGTCCTAATTGTAAAAGGCATCTGCATATATTTACCGTTCCCCAGGCGTTGAGAAATTCCATGTATTCAGCTTCATTATATGAGTTTGGGAGACTGCAAGCGTCAGAAACGAAGCCATTATTGAGTGCATAGGTATTAGGCTGGGCAAGTTCTGCCTGGTAACGCGCGTTACCGAGGTTCCTTATCGTCTGAGTAGCGAAGAAGACAGATCCTTCACTAGACATCCGATTGGAGATGGTTTCATAGCCTGCAGGGAAATTGGGCATCATGACGATTTTAACCGATGTTAAAATAGTTATAAAGTTAAACAAAAACAATGGGTCTCTAAAAACAGCACTGAAAGCCATCGAGTAAAAGATGATGATGATGATGATGAGAAAAGCATTGCTGAATTTGATGATTATGATGATGATGATAAAATTGATTACAATGACGTTTTTAAATGTCGAATTAAGAATTTGATATAACATAATGGTTACGACATTCAAAACATCAGTACTGATAATAGCACTGCCAGATTAAGGGCCACATCATGCCAGTGCCCCTTTTAAAACCAATGTTGAACATCTTTTAAAATGTGGCAACCTCCCCTCCCCCTCAAATTAAAAAGAAAATCGTGAAAACCCTATTTTCTTCCCTTCGTGTCAGCAATTTGTCTCCTTTACGAAAAAATGAATGAATAAATAAACAAATGAATAAATAAATGCAAAAGATAAATGATGAAGAAATGCATTAAAATGCACTCAACCCTTGCTTTAGTGTATTGTTACGATTTACAGTTTGTGATAAGAAAATAAAGTGAGCCAGCCACGGCCAAGAAGAGACAGTGCTGTTTTCGATCCGTGGTTTGGCTTAAGACGCATATCTTGAAGTTTCTTTTTAGTTCCATTTATGCCAGCGCCTTGCTTCTCCTCAATAATGCACAATTTTATTAATTTGCCTAACACTTCTTCTCACCACTAAATAAGCTAGATAACAAAATACTTACGTGCACTGGCTGCAAATTCAGCGTTAGCGAAAAGGGAACTGTATGACCCTGAAGAGACAAACGAATGCGCAGAGATAAAAGAGTAAAGGTATTTTAGGAAAAGGCCTTAATATAATATCTCAAATATTTTAATCAGTTTAAGGGAATGTAAAAAAAAATCAGCTTAAAAAATAAATCATCTCGTTTTTGTATACGAAAAGTAAAATACAATATAACATAATACATGTATATCAAATTCAAAATGATTTGAGAAAAGGAAAACACATCATTGACATAAACAAAAAAATGAGAAAGTTTCAATTTTACTACTTTCATCAGGCATCAGGCAGTTTACCACATAAACAGATGCATGGAACAGATTCATTACTAAATGGATTCAATCTTACATGTTCCGCTCTTTAGAATAGTACATGAAAATAAGGATGATGAGTAAAACAAACAAATAAACATGTGTGTCCTATACTTTTAAGTAATTACTAAGCCCTCGATAAATTGCATGTAATTAATACTACATTATTTCAAAAGAAATTTATTTTTTGAAAGCTTTCAAGAAATTGAATTTTTGAAAGCTTTTAGAAAATATGTTAAAGAATGTCGATGAATCCCAATTCAGGGCAGCAATTTTGTGCTCATTTTATGGTACTGGTGGTACTGGTGGCACATCACCCCCCACTGAAAAGGTCTAGCGATGCCCCTGGCTGCACACAAATGCCGAAGCCGGCCATCATTACCATATTACAGTTTTTGGTGAGACTATAATTCAAGAAGATATATGTGACTGCAATGAAAACAACAAATGAATTTGATAACACTCTGTCTCTTATAGTTTATTTTGCATCTAACGCGATTTATTTCAGAAACTTGTGCTCATGCATTACTAAAGACTTTTTATTACATATGATAATTCAGTATACAGTGTACAGAAAACAGAGCTATCTAAAGATAGAAATATGTTTTTAAGACGTTTAAAGATTATTTTTAACACTTTTATCTGCTATTACAAATCTCTCGAGGGAGGGCATTCCATATATAAAACAAAGAATATAGAATATATAGTATATAGTATAGAAAATAGAATATAAAATATAGAATATATAATATAGAATATAGAATATAGAATATAGAATATAGAATATAGAATATAGAATATAGAATAAAGAATATAGAATATAGAATATAGAATACAGAATATAGAATCACCTCTGACAGACAATCTACTTTCAAATTTATATTGTATTAATTTGTATTGTTTGTTTCATATTTCGTAAACATGTTTCAGGAGTTATATGGCCTTAGGCCTTTTGTGTATTCTTGTTAAGAACTGACAGAACTGCATTACAAAGACCACGGTACTGGAGGAAGTTTACTTTACATTGTTATTTGAATAAGATGTAATCGTCTCTTTTTTAGTATTAATAATTTTTGACACAAAATTGCAATCTTTTAGTAGGAATTATTAAATTACCAAATTCCAGGACCCCGTTTAATTTTCATTTAATCCAAAATTTATTCCGGAAAATGCAATTAGATATCCCTCTTCCTCCGCGTCGAGTTGTGTTAAATCAATAGGATAAAGTGATCGGATATATGTGTACTCACCAGCTATATCAACTTGTGCAGAAAGCTTGGATGCGTAACTTTGAGTACCATGAAATGTTGTTCGTGACGACGAAGTATAGGCGCTGCTTCGGGGGACAAAGTACACCTCATCCGGAACTCGATACGCACTGTTGCTCGACAGTTTCTCGTCGTCGTAACTCAATTCGAATATCCGTCTACTGACCAAGAGGCCCGGGTCTACCCCTCCACTGCCAAGTTCGCCCCCTTCTGGGTTCCCCTCGAGGATGTTGTAGCCGATGCCGATGAAGTTGATAGCGCTGGGCGTCGGGAGCTGTGCCGAACATCGGTCTACAGCGATCGTCGTCACCATCAACAGCAGGATGGCAGCATTCTTAACCCCGCCAAACATCATGGCTCTTAATTCAGTTCGTATGGGTATCTGCAGAACAATCAGTAAAGAGCTTGCCATTTAGTAACGATTGGCATTTAGCATCAGAATGAAAGCATAAAAAAGCGATGTATAAGCATAAATATTTCATAAACAAGCGTCAAAGAATATATTTTAAAATACAAACTTACAAAGAAAGAGTGAATGAAAAATTAATGAAATTAATATTAAAACAAAATAATGGTTGATATCTTTAAGTCGTATAAAAAACTGTTGCCTAAGTTGAAATCTCCTAAGCTATTAAAAGAGTAAGTCAAGTGAAATCGATTAAAAGTATCATAGAGGGGAAAGAATATCTTAAAAGACTTGAAATTACCACTGAGGACATCTTCCTCGGTTAGAAGTGATCTTACCGTGCAGCCTGCTAAAACTGCGGAGGATTCTGCCAAAAAGTGATGCCAGCGTCGAGTGAACTCAAACATTTATTATGGCTCAATCACAAGAACCAACACTATGTATATCTTCGTCAAGCCTAGTATATACTGTTGCTAATGAATCGCCTTGATGCAGGAGTCAAGTTCATAACCACGCCCAGTTCCTTTCTATACTGACTAATCACAAGGCTGACACGATGACACCCGCCTTCCTCAATCTCCTAAACATTGGCCAATAGTTGACAATGCCAACTTCATAGCCACGCCCAGTTAATTTCTATACTGACCAATCACAACGGATGACACGATGGAACACGCCTTTCTTGATCTCCTAAACGTTGTTCAATAGCGAGCTTTAGATCCTGGACACCGAACGACCTCGACTACGAGTGACGTCATATTAAGGAACTGCGCATGCGCCACCTGCTTCTCGCTCGTCGTCTGTGAATTGACACAACAGGAGTCGGGCAAATTGTAGGCCTTTCTTGAAGTGATCACAACGACTACGAGCTGCACACAAATGCCGAAGCCGGCCATCATTATCATATTACAGAATTTGGTGAGACTATAATTCAAGAAGATATATGTGACTGCAATGAAAACAACAAATGAATTTGATAAGTCACGTTACTTTTAACCTATTAAATTTCACTTTTTGACGAAATTAAGGAGTTGACGTTCGAACAGCTGTGCAGACGAGTCGATATCTACAATTTGATATCGACATGACGTAACAAAGAAAATTTGTCGGGCGAGACAAACGAATATCACTGCGCATGCGTTTAAAAAATTAGCACTGCGTCGTGTGACAATCTAAAGCACTAGCAAGAGGAGGCCCAACGTGGATACAACAACGAGCATTACAATGACGTCACTCGTAGTCGAGGTCGTTCGGTGTCAGAATATAAAGTTCGCTACTAGCTGACGATGCCAACTTCATGTTCACGCACGTACATCTCTTCTTAACGACCAATCGTGACAACCGGATGATCAGATGAAACCCTCAGTTTTGGGGCCAGAAATTTTAATTTCAAACTTAGTGTTGCTACTAGCACTATAATCCGAATTGCAAACGGTATCATATCATATAACTACCAATCAGAAATTTAGGTACATGCATATGATACAATATATACTTTTGTTTTTCCGTAATTCTTTTTTCTTCATTTTTTCATTCAATATTTAAAAATGCAAATATTTCTACAAAATACAATTATTTTTCATCATAATTCACACACACCACACACACACACACACACACACTTCCACACACAAGCTCAGACACTCATGTTTAAGATAATACATTTATCTCTCATGTTCCAAAATCATCAACATTTTAATTGTTAATATATGAATACAAAAAATGTATTACTGTCATTCGGGGATGGCTGGTCCGAAGTAATATTTCGAAGAAAATTCTGTCTTCATTTTGACAAGAAGTAATTTTATAAGCTACTTTCGAAAACATGTGTGCGTCACCGATTGAACTGTGTGAACATGCCAATGACGTATTACGTAATCCGAACGTGATTTCTACAACAGGGTTTTGAAATTGCCCTTGGGTTGATTTTTCGAAAGCATTTGCGATCGTGGTTTAAGGCCAATTTATGTTTTAGTGGTCAATAACCATCTGTTTACTCACTATTAAGTAATATAAAGTGACTTTTAATGATTAAAAAAAAAAACTGTGTTTTACGAATGGTGCTATAATCAATAGCGCCGATGTACAAAAAGAGCTGTTTTTGGATGAAAGAACGGGTATATAGTTTTACCAGATCAACTCCACTTCAGAAGCTCCTCGTTGGCGCCGCTTAGGATTCATTCCCGTAAATGAATTTCGCAGGTAGCTCTTGAGATCAATCAAACGTTCAAGGATATTTCAAAATGTGGGGCAAGAAAATATGGCAAAGATGGCGAGGGTTTAATACAAGCACTCTCCTAATAATCGTGGAGGGGGCTTGAGGGACTGTACCCCCAAAAATTCTACAAAAGAAAGTAGACAAGGGTAAAGGAAGAAAATAACAAACTAGAAAGAACAGGAGAAAGAAAGAAAGTAATAACAAAAACGAAGTCTTTTTCCCCCTTTTTTGTTTTGATTTTGACGCCTTTGAATGATGTCTTTGATTCCAAAAAGTGCATAACCATGATAACGTCGTGCCATAATATCGGCATAAATTTTTATATTTGTGTGTAATGAAGCCGATCTTTACCAAGCCCAGGCTTTGTGATGGTCCCTAGCTTAACATGTTTAAGAGCAATTGTTTGATTGTGTATCCTTTACCAGTGACGTATCTAAGGGGGTAGGGAACACGTTCATCGGGCAGCACTTGAAGGGGCGAAAAAATCACAAAAGAGAGGGGGTGGAGAGGCAGAGTATGATGCTAAATGGATGGCCTATGAAAGACTGTTTTTAACCTCTGAGTACTAAATGCATGTTTCGACAGGAGAACCGAAAAATAACATTATCTTCTTACTTCCCAGATAGACCTGAAAAGTAAGCCCTATCGGCATGTAATCTGTTTCTACAGAAGCGCAGTTAACAGACTCTAAAGGACTTAAGGAGGTACATTGGCTGTCTGGAAGGTGGGCAATGCGCACATTGATGATCTGTTTGCTGATGATAAAGTCAAGAAACATTCGGCTGGTTGTGCGTATTATAACCAACACGAAAAAGCTAACAAAAAGCCAACCTTGGCATTGGCTGGAATAAAACGTATAAGGCGATATCTCGTTTTATCAACGGCTGATTCAAAATTGTCGAATATTTGTGGGGCCACTCAAATATTAGAAATGGTTAGATTTATGGATATTTCAGGCGTCTCTGAACTGATTTTGATCAAACAAAGATGATTTTGTCATTTAAATGTTATGCTCTTTCAAATTTGACACTCAATTTTTCATTATCTTTACCAAAATTCTTTAAATCTCTTTAACCTGCTAGTTGTAAAAATGGGGCTTTCTTTTTTCATAGTCGGATATCTGTAAGGAGGGGTAAAATGTCCTCCTTGCCCCCTCCTTCAAATACTCTCGTGGCAAGGGAGATATACATGGAAGATGAGGAATGGGAGAAGGAGGGGTGTAGGGACATGGATAAAGGGGTCGAGGGAAAGGTAAATAAAAAAGAGAGAGAGAGAGAGAGAGAGAGGGGGGCGGACATAGGGCGAAAGTGCGAGAAAGTTATGTATACACATGCAAGATGGAGAATGGGAGATGCGGTATAGAAAGAGAGATAAATCGAGGAATAGCTATTGGCGGAAAATGGGGCATAGGTTGATAAATAACAAAAAATAGATGAGAGACAGATCGAGAGAGACGGAGAGTACGAAATGGATTAATGGTAAGAAAAAACATGGAATATGAAAGAGAGAAAGAGAGAGAGGCAGAATTAGTGGAAGAAACGGATAAGTGGAGATCGAGAGAAACATCAGGAACAGAGCTACATCATACTGTACATGTAAGGGGAAGAGAGAGAGGGGGTGGCAGGCCTTGATGAATAGAGAGAGAGAGAGAGATGAGTTGGAGTTCAATCATCTTAACATCCACTCCATAATCGAGAGCCAATTGTCTGATATTGTTCACGGTCATCCGAGAAATTTGATAGAAATGGCTAAGCACCATTATTGAACAGGAACAGAGCTACATCATACTGTACATGTAAGGGGAAGAGAGAGAGAGAGAGGGGTGGCAGGCCTTGATGAATAGAGAGAGAGAGAGATGAGTTGGAGGTCAATCATCTTAACAACCACTCCATAATCGAGAGCCAATTGTCTGATATCGTTCATGGTCATCCGAGAAATTTGATAGAAATGGCTAAGCGCAATTTCTCTTTCCATGCTTTTATTTCATTCTAGTAGTAGTAGTAGTAGTAGTAGTAGTATTAGTAGTTATAGGAGGAGGAGCAGTAGCAGCAGTAGAAGTAGGAGTAGTCTTAGTAGCAGTCTTAGTAGTAGTAGTAGTAGTAGTAGTAGTAGTAGTAGTAGTAGTAGTAGTAGTAGTAGTAGTAGTAGTAATAGCAGTAGTAGTAGTTGTTGGTGATAACAAAAAAAAATTCCTGAGCATTGAGAATTTTTTGTTTATAATGGGTCATGATTGCCGCTACGAGAGGAAAAACTACAAAAAAACGTCATACGGAACTTACATGAATTGAACAAACTACCATATTAAGCCAATGGACACATGCATGCCATGATATATTCCACTACATTGACTGGCATTTTCCCCACAATTAACTCAGTTTGTCGTGATTTGTTTTGAATATCTCGTTTTGTATTTCTTATTATAAATTAATTTTGAATGTTACTTATTGTCATTACCTTTTTTTTAACGCAGTCTCACAAGTCGTAACTTTTCTTCTTCTTTTCTGTTTTGGAATTAGTCTTCTTTGTCTTTGTCACGCGTCTTTATGCATCCAAAAAATAATACTTGTAGAACTTCACTTCCTGAATTTAAGATTAACGATTCGAACCCATCAACTGCCCTTTGCTGGAAGTGATGATACAGACCTTCGTACATTATTTTTAAATAGTATTCTTTTTAATAACAATACTCATGATTGTCTGAATGTGAATAATCTTAAATATGATTCTGATGACACTCCTAACTGTATACCCAAAGTAAAATATTTTGTTGAACCCGACGTTAAACAGATTGCCCCTTGTCAAAAGAAATACATATTAAGTGTTGTTCACAAAAATGCAAGAAGTTTGTGGCGAAATTTTGATAATATTAACAGTTATTTTAGTAATTTGGAATTCCAATTTTCTGTTATCGGTAAACCGGAAACGTGGATAAATCCGAATTCAATATTTCCTTATTGTATTGAAGGTTATACATTTATACACGCCGATAGGAAAATTGGTCGTGGAGGTGGGACTTTTCATACGAGATGACCTTGCAATACAAAATTCATGATTTTTCAGGACCGTGTGACGGTGTTGAAATTCTAGGTAACGAAATTTTATGTAAACACTCCAAAAACATATTTATAATAGTTACTTACCGTCAGCCCAAATTCAATCTTTCATTATTTATATCATTCCTTGAATTTTTGTTGAATGATCCCCATATAAAGAGTTCGAACTCATATATCATTGGTGACTTAAATGTTGATATTTTGAAGCACAAAATTAGTACTATTGTATCTGAATTTGTAAATGTTACATTGTTAGCCGGATTTCACCCCCTTATTGATAAGCCTACACGAATTTATACTCGTTCCGCATCACTGATTGATAATATTTATACCAATTCTTTTAAATAAAAATATGTTTAAGGTATTTGAATAATGGACATATCAGATCACCTTCCTATTGTTTATATTTCTCAATCTATTGATAAACTTTCTGTAAATACTAATAAGTTACATGCATTTCATGGTTAATATGGATTTCGTACAAACCACTCTACTGACATGGCTTTAATTCAAATATAGGATTTTAAAAATACAACATTTTAATGATATAGCATGTAATTGGTATTTTTATGGACCTTTCTAAGGCTTTTGATTCGCTTTTTAAATCTTTTTTTATGAAGGAAATTGCAATATTATGGTATAAAAGGCACAGCTGTTGAATTGTTCGAAACCTACTTATTAAATCGACAACAGTGTACTAATTTTAATGATTGTACATCATATTTTAAAACCGTAAAAACAGGAGTAACTCAGGGATCTATTTTAGGACCTTTATTATTTCTATTGTACATAAATGATATTACTAACTCTTGTCCTGGATGTGATTTGATGTTATATGCCGATGGCACAACTATTCTATCCGCTCATTATGATATTGATCTTTTACTTCAATTTTGTAATGAAAATCTTTCTAAGATATCATTTTGATTTAAGTGCAATAAGTTACCATTAAATGTCAATAAAACGCAATATATATATTTTCATAAAAGAGCATATCAAGTACATAGAAACATAAAACTATACATAGATAATACACTCTTCTGAAGAAGTGAAAATGTACTTTTTTGGGGTGTTACTTTGAATGAATCCTTGAATTGGAAGGATCATATTACTTCTGTATTTCTAAATGTTGCACGTTATGTCGGAATAATGTATCAATTGAAAAATATTTTACCTACATATGTCTTATTTAATATTTATAATACGTTTATTTTATCCAATATTTCTTACTGCAATACTGTTTTTTATTTTTTATTTTTAAATTCAATTTCGGTTTTATTAAAAATGTACCAAATAAAAAGTCCGAAGACTAACAATACTTGGTTCACACTGTATCATATAAAAATGCATTAAAACAGTGAAATTAAAAATTCAGTAAAAGTTAAAGTAGGAAAAACATCCACACTTAGAAAAAAAAGCGATTGTAAGTTATAAAATGGTCTATTGATATATATATATATATATACTACACTATAATGATATCGACTAAAAATGATATTTGATAAATTCAATGTGAAGGATAAGCTTACTTTATATTTGAGGAAAATCATGGTGAATATCACTTTGTCAGTAAATTGAGACAGAAAGAAGAAATATAGAGTGAAATATTGGAAGAGGGAGAGAGGAAAGGGTAAAGAGAGATAACATTTGAAAGAGAGAGAGAGAGAAGGGAAAGACAAGAGAAAGATGAGTGATATGAGAGAAAGAGAGAAAAAAGGAAAGAGAGTTCAATTTATGACCAAAAAATGTAAGCAATGAACGAGAATTGAGTTGATTCAGCTTAGTCCAGCATTGTAAAATTAGAAATGCACATAATACGAAAATGTAAAATGATACATCAATACGAATGTCATTATGGTATTGTTATTATAATACTAAATATTGGTAAATGACCTATACATATTGGTGAAAATTATTGAGGAGTAATGATCACATTGTCAGAAAAATGAGAAAGGGAAGACAAAGACAGAAAGAGAGAAATAGTGGGAGAGGGGAGGGAAAGGAGAAAGATAGAGAAAAAGCTAGAGAAAGGGAGAAAGAGACAGACAGAAAGAGAGAGAGAGACGGAGAGATAGGGAGAGAGAGAGATAGAGAGAGGGAGAGATTTTAATTTATGAAAATACATTGTAAACATGTCTAACGAGATTTCAGTTGATTGAATTTAGCAAACGAACAAGAGAGGGAACTGTCGACTGTTTATAGCGCTGAGTTCTGCATCGTGGTAAGGACAAATGATTGGAGTTTCTCAAGCTGCGGCAAGTAATTAGCACATGGCGCGGTTGAGGCAAGAGGTGGCGGTGCCTTGGGAAACCCAGAAGTGATTTCGCAAATCGCGTGAGGATCTCAACACGTCGGCTAGCAAGAGATGAAATTTCAAATTGGCGAAGAAGGTCATCATAGTGAGCGTCAGTCGGGTAACAAATCATGCGAAGAACTCTCTTCTGTACTGGTTCAATTTCAGCAGACTGGCACAGTCGATCCCCAAACAGGTACTGCATACTCCAGTATAGGTCGTATGTACACAAAGTATATGGACAAGAGATCCTCCGGTTTGACACCAAACTTTATGGCCCAAATTCGCCATATAACGCGTTTCGGTGCGTTTCAGACCAAGGTTTAGACAAGCCTTGGTCTGAAACGCGTCATATGACGCACATAAACCTAGGTTTGTCTACAAACCTCCTTTGTGAATTCGGGCCTTTGAGTTTACATAGAATGAAGAGGCGACGTGATGCATCTCCCACCATGCGTTTCACCTGCTCATTCCATTTTAGATCATCCTGGACGATAACCCCAACTATTTGGGCAAATAATTATTGTACACACTTACACAAATTAATTATATTACAGAAAAAAGCAATATGTATATGTACTAATTCAAGTTATATGACACCCTCATCCCCACTATTTAAGAAATTATGTACACTCAAGTTATTAGATATAAACAAACTACAAATATGCTCCCTTATGCAAATATTCCATACCCACACTTTGTCTTTATATGTAATGACTATGTTTTCTTTAAATTCTGAGATTCATAGTTATCCTACAAGAAATGCAAACAAATTTCATCGGTGGACATATATTAATGATTATTCAAGATACTCTCCGAGACATTTGGTTCCAGTTCTTTGGAATAATGTAAATTGTAACCAATTCAATATTTCATTTAATAATACATTCAGAAGGCAATATAGGAAACATTAAATTTGTTCCTATTGATTACTTTTAATTTGTTAAAATTTTCTTTTTATATTATCCTGTGGAACCATACCATACTGTTCGATGCTATAGTATGTTTTGTAATGTTTATGTACTCATGTTCTCATGTTTTATGTTTTATGTATTATTTGACCGATCTCTGAATTTTATAATAATAATGTAAAAATAAACAAATACATAAACTAGGTGTAAAAACTCTAACGAGCCACAAACCTGGCTTTCATTGTGTTCACCATTTTCCTATTATCCACTTATGTTTTTTTTTTATATAGTCTGTCAAAACTGAATTATGTATTATACGGTCTACTTTGGGTATTTGTTTTTATCTTCATAATCGTTTGATTGAAATGGCATAGTTATATACTGTTTTTATTGCCCATTTACTGTTTATACGCATTGTTTTAATTGATGTTGGAATTTGGAAATAAATGATTTGAATTGAATTGAAAAATGTGACGTCATAGACAAGATGTTTTGGGGGATTTGATTTGGGGGGTTGACAGTTGAGGGCGTATATTCGCACGCTACTGATTTTCCATGTTTGGAACGGTCGGACGACCGCTAGGTTGTGATAATAAATTAATTCCTTTTGATGACCCCAACGTTGTAAGTAGACAATAATAACACTATTTCGTAGATGTTAAGTTGATTGACCAGCAGTGATATTTTTTACGGATTATGTTGGTAATAAGTAGTGTAAATTTGCACTTTGTGTAGCATGTCGACAGTATGTTAAGCATAATGTATACGTGTAAATGAACGGAATTAGTCAAACATTTTTTTTGAATGAAAGTTCGCCATGTACGTGACTGAGACTGAATGGGAGATGGGGCATATTATTTCTAATAGGGTTCAGTAGTTAACATAAATGTACATGTAACTTTGATTAATGAAGCATTAAGATATAGATGGCTCATTTATGGGAATTTTATCATGAAAGTCAGGCAATATTAGAAGCATATCACTAAAGGAATTTCAGGCCTTGAGTGGTAAAATTAGGCTCATTCAAGAGCAATTGAGCTGGCCAGTTATTGTTTATATATTTGAGGATCAATGCCAGGATAGAAGGAAGCCTTTTGTATCAATTAATGGAATTTAGGATCAGATAATATTTCAGGACAAGTTGTTAGATATGACAGATAAATAATTGACACAGAAAAGTTATTTCATATTCAGATATTTATTTATTGTTTGAGACCAGACAAGATGACTGATTATTGTAACATGTTATTAATAGCATGTGCATGTGTATTCCAATATTGATTGGATGTTTCCTATTTGTTTGTTTGTTCGATTACAGATTGAACCGTGCTGATACATGTATCATATGAACAAATTTCGGGCATCTGCTCACGCGGTCTCGCTCCGCGGTCTACAACACGTGAAATCGTCTTTGAAAATGCGCTAAGTGTGTAAAGAAATGCTCCTACAAGAAAAAAAAACTATGATTACACACCATCTCGGGTGGAAATCACATATTCAAATACTGTTCTTTCCACTGATACCAATTTCGAAGTGATTGGTAGACTGGAAAATAGGGCCTTTTCGTCTTCAAAAGTGGACAACAATCATTCAATTTGTGATTTCTCTATGGAGGTCACAGGAAAATTCGTCTTTTTCACTGGGGGTTGTGTACTTCAAGGGGATAATGCTCGTAACTACAACTTGTTATTGGGTGGTCTCGGCCGCCAAAACATAGGGTATATAATCCCCTGCCGTCTGATGTAACACATAATTTGATTGGTTGTCGGGAAAGTAGGGCCAATTTCAATCCAATAAAAAGCAGAGTTTATAAATTTACGCATGACCTCTATAATTTATGCAAGTGCGTAAGCCAAATTGTTACAGCGGACAATGAGGCTTACACACCGTGCTCGCAGCCGTGCGCATATCGACCACCAAATTTGACTCAGCTCTGGCGACGGAGAAGACGCATTTTACGTTGATTTCAGCAATTTACTGAAGGGAATATAGACATTATGGACGATATTTTACGACAAAAGTGTGTAGGGATTAGATTATATCTCTCACGAGACACTGGATTCTTTAGTTTGCCTGACATTTAGCAAATTAATGGCACTCTGAACTCGATGCATGAGCAGATCTAAATCTTCACGGATCGATCTGCTTGTGAAGGAATCGCGTATTCATATTGCAGGGTGATCCCGCTCATCTTAGACGGAGGGATGACAATGGACTTATGCATGGTGATGTGCATTTGCATCTATTAGACTTACATATATAATTTCCTGATTTTTTCCCCCTTTTTTCGGCAGAAGAAGAGGGGGGAGAGACAGAGACATTCACACTCTCACCAGTATTCTACGATAAACCCCTATTTTATAAAAATCGAAGAGTCCTGTACCCTGGTGTTACGCTCTAGTGCACTCGAACGTTCGTCGTCTGTGTGGGAGGTACACAAATGACTCGTTGATCTTTTGGCCGAATATAGGTCAAATTTGTTCATATGCTTGTCAGCTTGGTCTCATATTGGGCAACCTTACATTTTTGTCTCGTTTGTTTATTTATCATCATGGTATCTGCGGTCTGTCCCCATTAGTAGTTGTATAGTAGTAGGAGTAGTAATAGTAGTAGTAGTAGTAGTAATAGTAGTAGAATAGTAGTATTAACAGTAGTAATAGTAGTAGTCATTGTAATATATATAGTTCGCAAAAAGAAGTCTTGTTAATATCAATACGATTGGCAGTTGTGTGGATGTGATATGGGTCGCTCTATTCCATTTCCCTATTTCACTCTTACACTCTTTCCCTCACCCTCCCACACACACCTCGTTACTATATATTTCACATACGCCATCCCCAGTTTACACACACACACACACACACACACGCTCCATCCCCGCTCTTCTGTACTTCGCCAATGCACCCTCTCTCTCCCCTCTCTCTCTCTCTCTTCCAATTGTCCCCATCTCTCTACGCCCCCTCTGAGGCCTATTTTCCTTTATTCTCAGTCTCCTGACATTTTCCTCTCATCCTCTCTGCTTTCTAATCTCTACGATAATTACGAAAAAGAACGAATATAGCAGATATTCCGTATCCAATTCTTTTAATAGTATACAAATATACAACATCTTTTGAGGGCAAAAATTATTTACCTCTCTTTACAAATCTAGCCATCCGATTGTTCGAAATTAGAGTCGTGATTTTAGCCATGCCCGTAAAAAAACGAACAATGCCAGTAACGGTCAATAGTTCACGAGTGAGATTCCCGTTGCCCCGGGTAACGGGTAAATAGTTAAATTCTGCTCAAATCCCCATTGGTTTACGTGTAAAATGTTTCTTTGTGCGAGCGCGGAAACCATACAGTGCAGTGTGTGTGCGATTCCCAAATGATCGTAACATTCAGTCAACTTTCCAGCGAAGATTAACAGACAGTGTCTCAGATTTTCTGTGATGTTTTAACCAATCTTTACTCAAGAAAAGGATAAGGTAAGAATTCTTGGTAGATTTTTTTGTGAATTCGGTATATATGAGATATATTGACTGCTTTAATATTCGAGGCCTAGCTGTTTCTAGACTGGTTCTCAAGGACGTTGCATCCTGCCCTTGAGCCTATAGAAACAGCTAGGCCTCTCATAGCAGTCAATATATCTATACTATGAGCTAATGAAGAGGCATAAATAGTAATTTTCCCGAGGGCAAATTTATATCAAATTTACTATACCCGAGGCTTGCCGAGGGTGTATTGTAAATTTGATACAAATTTGCCTCGAGGGAAAGTTACGTTTTATGCCTCTGAATGCTCATAGTATGCTAGAGCCAAGAAAGACATTGTATATCTGTTTTATATCCCTCACGAACATCTCACTATTACAAAGAAATATGTGCTGTGAGCCTTCAGCAGCATAGGCCTAAATTTAATAAAAAGGGAAGAAAAGGTGAATGAATTACCAGATTAAAATTTCTACTCCTTAGTTCCTCCCCCCCCCCCACCCTAACTGGCAAAATTCAGCGAGCGTACGGGATTTCAAATGCCTCCAGCGTGCAACTCCCGCGGTGTCACGGCGCTCGATCACGCAGTGCAATTTACGCTGAGCCGCGGCAGCAACTGCACTACACTACTGCAGTACCTGTATAGCGTCAGCTAAACATATTTACATCCTTCAATGTTCCATTTGAGCCGTGCAATTTTCTATTATTTCTTTTTGAATGTGAGTACGGTACATGTTATTACAAAAGTGTCCAATGAATGATACAGGTGGAAGGGATATCAAACAAATATACAATGACTCATTCTCAGAACAAGCTAAAACTATTCGCACTCAGGAACATCAAATTGAAGAAATTTAGATATCGATCGCATAAATATCGATGATCGCGGGGGGAAAAGTGGATTACGGAATGTACTATACCACGCCAAATAGGAGATTTTCTCCTGCTCTCAAATTTATAGTGAAACTATCCCTTTTTCGTGCTCTGTACAATCTGTATGCAAAAAAAACTATACATGAGGGATATAGTGCTAAATAGTTCACAATTATTTTCCCGTAAACATCATTTAAAAAAAAACGACGTTTAGGTTTACATTAGGTTTACTGCACAAGTTTGCTTACAATGCTAATAGTTCATAAAAGACACCTTTATTCTATGCTTCTAGCTGTCTTCGCACTCAGAGAAATGTACAAAATGTAAATATTTCTAGGAAATTATATTTAACTTCTAGATCTCACAAATTGCTTGTTTTATTACCAGTGTCTTTACAAAACAGGTATCTCAAAATTAATAGCCAGAATGCGGGCTATAAAATCTCGAAAATGAGATTTAAAAAAAATTGGAGTGCACAAAATTAAGAAACTTAATTAAATGTTATCATGAAAACAATAATTTAATTTGATTGATAAATAAGTAATCATTTTCAAAACAGTAATCTTACTATTTTATTTATCATAGCTATTCTTAAAAACTACTTAAAGCAAATATCTATGAAAAAAATCGCCAGAAATGAAACCTCGAAACACAACTCCTATCATACTGATTTAGCTGTCTCAGATGGTGTAATGAATTAAATAAAACGTAAATTAATTCAAAGCTTGGCTTTCAAACTCCCGAAGTTCCAGTCTATTACTCTATATTTCTTATTAATTTAGTGAAGAAAAAAATTAATGTTGATTGGAGGGGCAGGAAAGCGACATAAATCTACGTATTCCCCACTAAAATACTTATGATACTGATTAGGAAGTTGCTCCTATATTTTTGATTTGTCTGATGTTCTTGTCCAAGTTTAACGCCGTTGGTAGTAACAGAAATGAAGCACTATGTCGTGAGCCCTTCCTTGCAGGCCTTCATAGGGATGTACGGCCGTCTGGTTGCTCTTGTTGTCCACATCTTCGTTGTCCCAATGAAACCACTCCTGCTTTACTGTCATTCCGTTGACCTAGATGTTTACATAAACAAACGGACGTTATAAGGGTAGGCAAATACGGCATACTTCGTTCCAGCGGGTCGGGTTGGGTTGTTGGGTTTACGTATTTTCGCGAAATTGTACCCCCGTCTTCACGAAAAGTTGGGTGAATTGAATGCAAATATCTACTTTTTTCAAAGACGCATGTTCCTTGAGTTAAGGGTAATGTTTTTTTTTTGTATGTAAATTTGTGAAATGACAAAGTGTCCATCACTTTGCTTTTAAGGAACGCCTGTGATTATGTATGTTGCATTAAAAAGTGTCTGGTCAAGACCTGTTTTTTAATAGTTAGATTAGCTTGAGGTTTTTCAGAAAGTGTCGGGTAAACTGGACCCAACACTATGACAATAAGAGGCAGGTGACGAGGGATGTATTTCACAAACGTTACCCCATGCATGCAGAGTCATCGAGAATTTTGCCTTGATTATCTACTAAATTTCGTATAACCAACGCAAAACCTCGGACGGGAAGACCAGATTGAACGAAGTAAGCCGGCAAAATGAATGCGATGATGATAATGATTATGACGATGATGATAATAATGACGACGACGATGATGACCTCCCCCACCCCACAGTGTCCGCCAGTGTTTAATATGTTTATGGAAACAATGGGTCGTATCAATAAAATTAGCAAAAGCTCAAACAAATGCTTAACATGTGAATAACAACTCTATTCGCCATGTGTAGTGAGGCACGTACTGCTCTGTAGGGAAATTGAACAATCGTATGTGTGCAAATGTGCCCGTTATTAAAGTGAAAAAAGTTTCCGTCCCCGTAATCATTTCATACTGCTATTAAATATGATATAATAGTTGTCACTGATTGAAATAATTTAACAGACGAATTAAGCCTATATAGACAAGCGCGCGTACGACGTGCGTGCATCGCAACCATCTCCCATCTGCTAGCTATGGTTGGGGGTTTCGATCCGGTTTAAATTAAGGGTCATACGGCTGAGAATAACTTACTTGTAGAAATACGAAGTTGTAAACCATGTAGAGACTCCTAATAAATTGCGATACTGGTTAATTAATTATATTATTACAATTTTTTATTTTCAGTTTTCTTTACTGATCTTAACTGATTTTTCTTATATAACTGAAGATATGGCGTATATATTCAGTACTGAAAGAACGCCATAAAACTACTACACATGTACTAACAACAACAAAAATAACTTACCGCTTGGCAGGTCGGAAAGAGAGGGAAAAGGATAAATTTGTCATCGGTTGGGAGGAAGATTTCTCGGTTGGTCACGCCATCACTTCGACAACAGAAGTCGATTCTTGTGTTTCTTCCATAGTCTCCGGAGGGTTTCGTTCCCGAGGCGTTGTTGCGATTGTCACTATCCTCATCGTCCCAGAATATGCTACCTTCTGTGAAACCTATTAGGAAAGAACCAGACCCCCCAAAAAGAAGAAAAGGATAACCATTGCTGTCGATTTATTTCTCAATGGAGGCGGCTTAAAGATCGTTCCGTCGGGTCTTTGTGTCGGGTCGGGTTACACGAACTTTCCATATACACAAAAGGTCGACCAGTGCATCACGTTGTCGGGTTTCATTAACTTTTTCAAATATAGTCCTGTAGTCTATAATCTTTTCACATGTACATTTCTGAAAATATGCCCATACAGACGACGTGTTGATTGTCAGCCTTTTTACGAACTCTTGTGATTATTTACCTCGTATGAAAAAGTGTCGGGTCGAGACGCGAGTTTTTGTACATTTGCTATAGGCTTTTCAGACAGTGTCAGATAAACACGTTTGGTCACGACTCAGAGGGGTGTATTGTTTTCACAAACGTTACACCCAACCCTTCGGGAATTAGGGATTGATTATTCACGAAATTGCGTTACACCCAAATCACATCGACGCGAAGACCCAGACGCGAAGAACCAATGGGACGAAGTAAGCCGAGTTGACCTACCATACCCGGTGTCAGCATTTAGTACCCACTTTTCTCAGTTTGTTGTGTACCAAACAAGGCAGAGAACAAAATGCAAAATATATCCTAAACTAGTACTGCTAATTATAAAAACAATAATAAGAGTAATAATAATGATAATAATAATAATAATAATGGTGGTGAAACTAACGATGATAACAATAATGATGATGACGATGATGATAAAATAATAATAATAATAACGATAATGATACTGATGATGATGATAATATTAATTATAATAACAACGCTCATAATAATAATGATGATGATAATAATAATAATAATAATTATAAAAAAATAATGATGATGACGATGATGTTGATGAGGATGAAAATAATAATAATGATGATGATGAAGATAATATTAATAATGATAATAATGATGATGACGATATGATGATGATGATGATGAAAATAAATAATTATAATAACGATAATGATGATAATCACAATAATGATTCTTCCTGAGGACCTTGCAAATGTTATTACCCCAGAAGTTGCCAGGTTACCCATTAACACCTGGGTGGAGAGTGTCAAAGTGAATTAATATCGTTAAAAGACGTTCGTGAAAGGCTGGGATTCGAACGCTAGACCCTTCGAATGAGAGTCAAGTTAATGAAACACTGTACCACGACACTAATATACGTGTTACTTCTCATGTTAAGAAGTACGGTCCAAACAAATATAGGACACACAGGATTGATGGAGGGTGTAGTTATGCTTTTGGTGTTTGTGTTTGTTCAATTGGGCCTAAAATCAATGTAGTTAATTTTCTTTTCTTTTTATATATGACCTATCGTACTCAAATTATACTTGTGTATTGTCTTATGATGATGATGATTTTTATTATTATTATTATCATTATTATTATTATCATTATTATTATTATAACCATTGTTGCTATTATTTGTATTCTTCTTATCGTCATGATTATTTTTGTATTGCGCTGGAACATACCTGCTGGGCAACTGTTGTACTTGTAGATGCAGTAACTCCCTGGTTGCCAGCTCCAATGCAAGTTGGAGTCAACGATACTGGTGGTCTTCATGCAGAAGTAGTGTTTCATGTTGTTCAAACCTTCCAACCTGCCAGGTGCAATGGATAACTCCAACTGTTGCCGCTAGAAAAAACGCTGTCCTCCGTGTCGTGGTATCGGTATCCTTCGGGCCAGTCGAATTTGCTGTTGGGACACCCGCTGGTAGGTTTAGGAAGACCGTAGGCGCCATCAGGCCAAGTTAGAGGGATTATGACTTGGCCGTCTGGGATCGATTACAAAAGAGACAGAGACCAGTGTTCTTAAAAGCGTCCACAGTAAATACATTAGCTGTTTTCTTTGCTTCTTTGTTTGCCAGACGTGCAATTTTGCCCAAAACTTTAAGGCGGATCTAAACCTGGACTGAAATTTATCGATGTTTTAATAACCGTAAATCATTAGATAGCAATATCTTGAAATAAAAGTTGATTTGACTGAAGAACCCCAAAATCATAGAAACAATAAATATTCTGAGAGCAAATAAGTTCCAAAATACTCGATCATCGCATCAAGCTCATAAGATTTGACTACTTTAAGGTATATGAAGACTATCTAAGTCATGGGTTTAAAAAGTAGAATTTGCAAGCCTTACCGTAGCCTTGGGTTTAGTCCCCAGAGCGAGACCCTGAAACAGATCCCAAGTTCGGGTCGATATCAATTATTCCTGAAAACTATACGTACCATCGGTTCTCTCTGCTATGGACTTATAGTTGGTATAATTCTGCATAGCCTCAAGTACGTTGCTTCCTACAGTGGACCGTCTGAAAGATCTGGCGCAGTGGCCAGAGCCGATGTAGGTAGACAGTAGGGTCCAGTATTCTTCATCGAACACTTCATGCATGCCAATCAACTCCAATTTGATTGGCTCTGTGGAGAAAATCCGATGGGGGGATGGTAACATTAATTGTTCTCATCATCAGCATCGTTGTCATCTTTATCATCATCATTATCGTCATTAATATCATCATTATCATCATCATCATCATCGTCGTCATTATTATCATCTTTATCATCATCATCATCATCGTCATTATCATTATCATCATCATCTTCGTTATTATTTTCATTTTTATTATCATCATAATCATCATCGTCGTCGTCATAATCATTTTCATCATCATAGTTGTCTCTCCATGCGATACGATCTTGATCTAACCGTTTCATTTTCTGTATCTTTTTACTCCACATTTTCCAAAGATAATCAATTAAATTCTTTTACGATTTGTTTTCATAAGCTAAGACAAAGTACTTAACGTGTTAAAAATACGACAAAGGCAACTTTCTTAAACTAGACAAATTCTTAAACGTTTTTTCTTAGACTTAAAAGATATGTCTTAAAGATATATTGAAATCGGTGACCCAACATTTGCCGTCCATTGCTCATGGCTGTATTTCGTCAAAGGTATAGGGTAAGAAGAAAAATGTCTTGAATGTATATTGAATTAAATTAGGGCCCTGATTTCAGTGACCTTACATTTGTCCTAGCGTCCTTAGCTCATGGCTGTATTTCGTCAAAGGTATAGGGTTAGAAGAAGAATATCTTAGAGGTATAATAAATGCTGGCCCTGATCTCAGTGACCCTACATTTGCCCTTGCGTCCATTGCTCATGGCTGTATTTCGTCAAAGGTATAGGGTTAGAGGAAGAATGTCTTAGAAGTTGAATGAATGCGGGCCCTGATCTCAGTGACCCAACATTAGCCCTTGCGTCCATTGCTCATGGCTGTATTTCGTCAAAGGTATAGGGTTAGAAGAAAAGTGTCTGAAAGGTATATTGAATGCGGGCCCTGATTTCAGTGACCTTACATTTGCCATTGCGTCCATTGCTCATGGCTGTATTTCGTCAAAGGTATAGGGTTTGAAGAAAAGGTCTTAGAGTTAGCTTGAATGCGGGCCCTGGTCACGGTGACACTACATATGCCCTTGCGTCCACTGCTTCGGGCTGTATTTCGTCAAAGGTTTAGGTATAGAGTAAAAATGTCTTACAGGTATATTGAATAAGGGCCCTGGTCTCGGTGACACTACATTTGCCCTTGCGTCCATTTCTCCGGGCTGTATTTCGTCAAAGGTATAGGGTTATAAGAATAATGTCTTACAGGTATTGTAAATTAGGGCCCTGATCTCAGTGACCCAACATTTGCCGTTGAGTCCACTGCTCTGGGCTTTTCTTCATCAAAGGTATAGGGTTAGAAGAAACACGTCTTAGAGGTAGTTTGAATGCGGGCCCTGGTCACGGTGACACTACATTTGCCCTTGCATCCATTTCTCCGGGCTGTATTTCGTCAAAGGTATAGGGTTATAAGAATAATGTCTTGGAGGTTTGTTGAATTAGGGCCCTGGTGTCGGTGACACTACACTTGCCCCTGCGTCCATTGCTCCGGGCTGTATTTCGTCAAAGGTATAGGACAGTGGTATAGAGTAAAAATGTCTTACAGGTATATTGAATGCGGGCCCTGATTTCAGTGACCCTACATTTGTCCTAGCGTCCATTGCTCATGGCTGTATTTCGTCAAAGGTATAGGGTAAGAAGAAATATGTCTTAAAGGTATATTGAATTAGGGCCCTGATTTCAGTGACCTTACATTTGTCCTTGCGTCCATTGCTCATTCCTGTATTTCGTCAAAGGTATAGGGTAAGAAGAAAAGTGTCTGAAAGATATATTGAATGCGGGCCCTGATTTCAGTGACCCTACATTTGCCCTTGCGTCCATTGTTCATGGCTGTATTTCGTCAAAGGTATAGGGTTTGAAGAAAAGCTCTTAGAGTTAGCTTGAATGCGGGCCCTGGTCACGGTGACACTACATTTGCCCTTGCTTCCACTGCTTCTGGCTGTATTTCGTCAAAGGTATAGGGTTAGAAGAAACACGTCTTAGAGGTTGTTTGAATGCGGGCCCTGGTCACGGTGACACTACATTTGCCCTTTCGTCCACTGCTTCGGGCTGTATTTCGTCAAAGGTATAGGGTTAGAAGAAACACGTCTTAGAGGTTGTTTGAATGCGGGCCCTGGTGTCGGTGACACTACATTTGCCCCTGCGTCCATTGCTCCGGGCTGTATTTCGTGTAAGGTTTAGGACAGTGGTATAGAGTAAAAATGTCTTAAAGGTAGTTTGAATGCGGACCCTTGGGTCCCGTTGCATAAAACTTACCATTTATGGTAACTCTGCCCTCATTGGTAACTACCATGGTAACATTGCTCAACAGCCAATCAAAATCAAGTATTCCATGGAAGTTACCATTGATGGCAAAGTTACCATCAATGGTAAGTTTTATGCAATGGGACCCTGGTCTCGGTGACACTACATTTGCCCTCACGTCCATTGTTTCGTGCTTTATTTCGTCAAAGGTATAGGGTTAGAAGAAAAATTACATATAGGTTTGCTGAATTAGAGCCCTGGTCTCAGTGACACTACATTTGCTCTTGCCTCCATGTCTCCGGGCTGTATTCTGTCAAAGGCATAGGGGTATAAAAAGAATGTCTTAAAGGTTTATTGAATACGGGCCCTGGTCCCGTTGACCCTACATTTGCCCCGATGCAAACGATCGGAAGACAGTGGTATTTTGGCAGTATTTTGTAGACCTATGTTTGTCCGATTCTTGAGGTTGTTGTTGTAGATTTAATTTCTTTTCGACCCTGGATACTGTTCTCATTTTGGTCTCCTCAAACTTTAACTTTGGTATTGATGTACCTAGACAATATAAAAAAGAGGATGTGGAATTTATCATTTTTTACCCCCAAAATTGTAGGACAATCTGCATTTAGAGGGCTAAACTTTGTGTCACCTTGCGCAATACCTTAGTTGTCGGATTGCTTAAAGAAACAACTGACTTTAAACGCCCTTTTTCCCTCTTATGTGACATTCATTGCAACTAAAAATTCCTCTTCTTATTCTTTTTTGGCAAAGGGCTAGGAACATCCAAATGTGACGAGTTACATATCATTTTTAACCTGATGATTAACTCCTTTAGAAACAGACCTAAGCTTTAACAAAATATTAATTTCTGGCGACTTTGTGGTGCTTTGGTTGCGCCGGGTCACCTATTTAATTATGTACCTAATGTCTGTAGGAAATTAGGACTCACCGTTCAGTTCGCTGCTTCCAACCATGTAGCTTGAGTAAGTGCTGCCGAAACGTCTCCCGCTCTCCATTCCACTATTGAACTTGTCCATGTTGACGGCAATTGAAGCACTGCATCCAGCAAAGGACCCTGAAGCACTCAGGCTGTCATCAACCTGTGTAATGGATATGGATCAGATTCAAACAGGTGCGGTTCTAGAAGATCATCTTCTTTTGTGGGAGGTGGGATTCTTGCATTTATTTCCTCCGTGCGCTTCCCTTATATTAATTTAAATTCATTTTTTTAAAGTTCCGAATCTATTTTTTAAATACTTTGGCAACGTCGCCATTTCACTAAAATAAAATTCTTTGTTATTTTTCCTCCTTTCTCCTTCCCCACTACACCATCATGAATAATTCTCACACGCTTTATGCTTATTCCTCTCCTCGTGTCTCTTTAGCCCCCTTCCATCTTTCAATCTCTCTTATCTTTCTCTCATCTTATTTATTGTTCCTGACTTAACAATTATTATCAAATACTATATCACCGTTTAATTGAAAATGCGATTCGGAATGCGACTGAAATTTTCACCGTAATAATTTTATACATTTTATTATTGTGACTTATTTTCCAGTGCCATATCACTAGGCGTACTGATTTTCAGTATTGCCGCACAATTGTTCTTGAAACTTCTCACCCTCATTTCTTTTCTTTAGTTTGTTTCTTTTGCAATTTCAACAATTTTGTTCTCCCTTTCTTTGCTTTGTGTAATACTTTCAGTTGTTCTGATTGACTTTATAGTATTCTTGTCGTTTTTCTTGCATAATATTGTTGCTTTAAAGGCAGGTTATTCTTATACCGACATTGCTACCACCACTGCGGTAACGTATTTTCAATTGCGCCAACCTTCGATGACGGTACATAGAACGATTTCCGGTTCCTGTACAAATAAAAGGGAATCATCACGCACGCGTCTTGCAGGTGGTGAATCATTGTGAGCCATTGCTGTCGACACATCGGGACATATATTATGAGCAGCAGAAGGCAGTGTACGTAGAATCAGTGGCGGATCAGGAGGGGGCTTTCTTCCCCCCCGTTGAGCAAAACAAAAATGAGTGGTCACTACCCCCTCTCCCCTCCACGGAGCGAAAAATCGGCCGGCACGATTTTCAAATTTTCGGACGAATTGGGCTCCTTCTTGGGCGTCCTCTCCTGCGTAGGATCCGCCCCTGCATAGAATACCCTGCCTTTAATTCACAAAATGTTCCTTGTCTGTATTAAATTGTTGTTTCGTTTATCTTTGCTATGTACGATGTATCACAAGATTTCACGGTAGATCAGATTTAGTACTCAATGAATTACTTAACATAAACCCGGAGTATAGGGCTCGCGTGGAACCCACTTTGGACTTTGGTTTCGTGCAGGCCCTATTCTATGCAAGTACGTACGTACGCGCGCCCACCCCCACTCAGTGTTATTTAGGGCACGCGTATGCATGTTCCCTCCTTGAAAGCACCCCAAGTCCGGTGTGTAAAGGCAATACGGGCCGATTTTTGTGTGTATTACGAGCCGGACTATTTTGCGTGAAAAGTACCCCTTTACCGGAGATTTTGGGAACATGAATGCGGTCCCTCCGTTCCCGGAGTGGGGGTGGGGGAAGATGATTCCCTATTTACTGAGAGTGTGTTATACAACTGCAACATGTCTTTGTGTAAGCAATATTTGTAACTTATAGTTGGAAAACAATGTAGCGACATTGAACCCCTTACATCAAGAGCAAACGTATTTGGGGGATTGGTACACTTCAATACATGATATGAATAAATGAATAGAAAAAAGTGATGACAAATCTTACCTGTGTCGAGGCGTATTTGACAAAGGACGACCTGCTTTCCTCATAGTTGGTACCTTCCCTGGTTCCAAGATCCACCTCAATCACGACATGCTGTCGAGAGAAATAAAGTAACACATAATCAGCCTCACTTTTACACTTTGAAGGCTCGTTCAGAAATAACGCGGTAAACCGCCGCAGAACAAAAAAACACCACGGTTTAATATGTGGCATTAATGAAAACGGCGCGCAACAAACATCATGCGCGTATCAATGAGCTCTGTTTTATAAGATCCGGAAATGTGAAGCGTATTACACTTTACGTCATCCTTAAGTAATGTGAAAAACACCTGCAGCGGTTTTGCCACGTCATATCTAAACGAGCTTTATTTTAAAGCTTTTACCACGCATTTGCGCGTAAAACCACTGTTTACCGCTATATTTTTGAAGAGGTATTCAAAAAAATGTTCATCGAAAAATGGATTCGTATAAGCCTTGCATAGTGGATCTTAACAGAAGCATACTCCTATCGAGACCCTTTTAAGGTTCTAAAAGGACCAACAGAGTTTTCTTAAACAATGCAAAGGATTTTTCTTTGTCGCACAATGGGTTTTTTTTTTAAGCATCAAAATATTTCATGGAAAATATAGGAACTTCGTATCATTATTATTGTTTGTAATTAACTATTTTCATGTATCAGGCATGAATGTTCATTTCTATTCCGCCCTATCTCTACTTCCTTCTTTTCTAAGCGCTTAGGGACTTTCTTTGTGTTAGTGATATGCGCTATACAAATAACGTTCATTATTATTATTATTCATGGAAAAGAATTATTTTTGACCGGATGCGGTATTATAAGGTTTAAACATGTGCAAATAATTAATGAGGGCCATATACTTTTCATTCATAGTTTTTTCATTCATAAATCACCGATTCTTGTTCATTTCTTATTCATTCAATTCATTCTATCAAAATAAAATCGAGGTTGAATTTAAAGTCGCTTGATTGTTCTGTGCCGCGCATTGGTACTGAAGAAAATATAGGCGGTGAGTTCCCTGAAGAAGCCTATCACAGCGGTTCCACCTGATGGAGAACCCTCTCGTGGTCCTAAACACGGGGCAAAGGTTGGAATCATTCAAGGCTATAACTTGCATCTTTTTCCTAAGAGTGTAGGCCTAACGAACCCGGGGACGGTGATCTGGGGTGAACGAGGTGACAAGTCCCACAGAAATATTTAAGAGGGATCGTCCATAAAATTGTAAACAAAGGCTAACAAATCTAATTAAGAAAATAGTATTTAGGAGTAAAAAATACAAATTATACTAATAAAAAAGAAAATTAACGTGAGGGGGATGCTTCAAGCTCTGAAGTAGGCCTACTCTAGACCGAAAAGTTTCACCGTTCAAAATTGAAAAACCTTTACACTCGGTATAACTGAGGAGGCCCTAATTGTAAAAGGCATTTTCATATATTTTACCGTTCCCCAGGCGTTGAGAAAATGCATGTATTCAGCTTCATTGTATGTGTTTGGGAGACTGCAAGCGTCAGCAACGAAGCCATTATTGAGTGCATAGCTATTAGACCTGGCAAGTTCTTTCAGGTAACGTGCGTTACCGAGGTTCTGTATCGTCTGAGAAGCATAGAAGACAGATCCTTGACTAGACATTCGATTGGCGATGGTTTCATAGCCTGCAGGTAAAATGTGGCATAATGACAATTTTAAACGATGTTATAATAGTTATAGAGTTATTTAAAAAAAACGAGTCTCCTGAAAAACACCCCTGAAAGCCATTGAGTAAAAGATAATGATTATGATTATGATGATGATACTGAAATTTATTACAATGACGTTTTTTCAAATGGCGAATGAAGAATTTGATATACCATAATGGTTACGACATTCAAAACATCAGTATAATTATAGATTGAGTAAAAGATGGTGATAGTGATGATGATAATGTTGATGATCATAATTATGATAATAGCAGTGTTGGTGATAATATTGATGATAATGGTAATTGGCAAATAACGAATTATTATTATTACTATTATTATAATCCGACATAACGTGTATAGTATAAGAGGATAAGTCTTTGAAACATCACCATGATAACGGTTTGGGTAAAAGATATGACAATGGTGATAATAATTATACTATTACTACTACTATGACTACTACTACAAATGGAGCTGCTTTGTATAGTAATCATAATATTATCATTAACAACAACTACAATAAAAAATTATAATGATAAAACTAATAATTATAAATTATAAAAAATAATAATGATAATAATAAAAGTAATAATAATAATTTGAGCAAATATTTGTAATAGTTATAATGACACTATTAATACTACTGTTGCTGTTTTATAAAGCAAATCTCCTAGAATAATAAACTGATCAAGGTGATTAAGCACTGGCAGATTCAGGGGCCACATCATGCCAGTGCCCCCTTTTAAAACCAATTTTGAAAATCTTGAAAAATGTGCCCACCTCCCTCCCCTCAATTCAAAGTTTAAAAAAAAGGCCCCTGAAAAAAACCATTTTCTTTCCTTCGTGTCAGCAAATTTATCGGAACTCCTTTACGAATAAATGAATGAATAAATAAATGCAAAAGATAAATGATAAAGAAATACATTAAAAAGTACATAATCCTTGCTTCAGTGTATTTTCACCTCTTTTCGCTTATGTTTATTTTCTGACTGTGTGTATCAGTTGAGTAGATTCTTTGTTGCCAATTAGCCGAAACGCCATGAAGCCACGTCCAATGGAGAAAATACGCATTTGTCCCAGAGAAATGAAACATTTAAGGATTAACCAGCCCATCCGAAAAATTGTAGCGAATTAAGTTCCATTTATGCCAGTGCCTAGCTTCTCCTCGATAATGCACAATGTTATTAATTTGCCTAACACTTTTTTACACACTAAATAAGCTAGAAAACAAAATACTTACGTGCACTGGCTGCAAATTCAGCGTTAGCGAAAATGAAACTGAATGATCCTGAAGAGAAAAACGAATGCGAAGAGATAAGACAGCAAATTCATTTTCAGGAATAGGCCTCAATATTGGAGATATATTCTATCTCAAATATTCAAATCATTTGAGGGAATTTATTTAAAAAATCAATTAAACCAAAAAAATGATATCGTTTTTTATACGAAAAGTATTAAAAATACAATATAACATAAAACATGAAATAAACATTTCCAAATTCCAGGACCCCGTTTAAGTTTCATTTAAATCAAGATCTATTCCGGTAAATGCAATTGAATATCCTTCTTCTTCCACATCAAGTTGTGTTAAATCAATAGAAAAGTAATATTCACAAGTGACATTTTACCCAATACACGGTATAATCACTTTCTACTTTATATATTTATATATATATATATATATATATATATACATATATAAAATATGATTATTATTCATAATTGTATTCTTTATTCGTAATAATCACTTAATAAAGACGTGAGGTACGTCGAAAATCTGTGACCTAACAAAAATGGTTGGACTTTAAGCCTAAAACTTCTCTTACTTTTTTTTTAGTTATGTCATCTTATGCAAACCTTTGGACCTAATATCGGATAAACATGTATATATATTATGTCAATTGTATACTTGAATAAATGACACGACATGACTTGTTGGTGACTTTTTTTTCTTCTTCTTTTTAATTTTTTTTAAAATTCGGTTGAAACATCTCATACATAATACAAATTAATATAAAACTAATGTAATTCAATTAAATCATTATAATACAAAATGATGGTAACTATAGTATGAGTAGGAACCGAGATTATGGATAAAAACAAAGAAAAAAGGCAGAACAATATAACAGGTTACTATATTATCCTGATTCTAGTTCGTGGCTTTTGCCGTCTCCTTTACTAGCAGAGCTTGCGCTCTACATGATATTCGTCAGGATTATATTTAAAAATCCAAGAAAACACAAAATGAAGGTTTGAATTGACATATATTTTTGCCCAATTGCATTAATATATATTTATTACTACTTATATACATTAATAACACATGTTCACACATTTAAGGGTATACATATACATTTTTAGATACATATTAACTAGGGGTCACGTTATGGTTATGAATAATTACCATGTATATAACAAAACAAATGCATTACGGTATCTTCATGAATAATACCTTGTGGCAAATTTGCCTTGTGCTTAACAATTTATCCAATAAATTATACTATTACTACTACTACTACTACTACTACTATTACTATTACTACTAATACTACATTACGTATATCTCTTCAAGGAAACCATCCTGTTCGAGGCACATTTCTCTCTCTCTCTCTCTCTTTCTCTCTCTCTCTATATATAATTCTATAATCTCAAGCACGTCATACATTTATTGTAATCATTTAGAATAAATCGATCGGATATATGTCTACTCACCAGCTATATCAACGTGTGCAGAAAGCTTGGATGCGTAACTTTGAGTACCATGAAATGTTGTATGTGACGACGAAGTATAGGCGCTGCTTCGGGGGACAAAGTACACCTCATCCGGAACTCGATACTCACTGTTGCTCGACAGTTTCTCGTCGTCGTAACTCAATTCGAAGATCCGTCTACTGACCAAGAGGCCCGGGTCTACCCCTCCACTGCCAAGTTCGCCCCCTTCTGGGTTCCCCTCGAGGATGTTGTAGCCGATGCCGATGAAGTTGATAGCGCTGGGCGTCGGGAGCTGTGCCGAACATCGGTATACAGCGATCATCGTCACCATCAACAGCAGGATGGCAGCATTCTTAACCCCGCCAAACATGTCTTTTAATTTAGTTCGTATGGGTATCTGCAGAACAATCAGTAAAGAACTTGACATTGAGTAACGATTGGCATTTTGCATCAGAATGACAGCAAATGAAAGACAAAGAATGGAATAAAAAATAAATGAGCGATGTATAAGCATAAACATGTCATATACAAGCGTCATAGATTATAATTAAAAATGCAAACTAACCAAGAAAGAGTAAATGGAAAAATAATGAAATTAATATTAAAACAAAAATAATGGTTGATATCTTTAATTCGAATACAAAATGTTGCCTAGGTTAAAAATCTCCTATAAGCTATTAAATGAAATCGATTAAAACAATCATAGAGGGAAAAAATATCTTAAAAGACTTGGAATTACCACTGAGGAAATTCTCCTTGTTTAGAAGTGATCTTACCGTATAGCCTGCTAAAACTGCGGAGGATTCTGCCAAAAAGTGATGCCAGCGTCGAGTGAACTCATACTTTCATTACGGCCCAATCACAAGAACCAATTCTATTTAACTCTTTCGTAAGCCTCATATATACTGTTGCTAACGAATCGCCTTGATGCAGGAACCAAGTTCATAACCACGCCCAGTTCCTTTCTATACTGACTAATCACAAGGCTGACACGATGAAACCCGCCTTCCTCAATCTCCTAAACGTTTGCCAAAAAGTTGACAATGCCAACCTCATAGCCACGCCCAGTTAATTTCTGTTCTGATCAATCACAACGGCTGACACGATGGAACACGCCTTCTTCGATCTCCTAAACGTTGTTAAATAGCTGACGATGCCAAGTTTATGCTCACGCGAATCTCTTCTTAAAGGCCAGGTTCATTGATTTTAAAATCGACTGAATTTGGTATCATTGTAATCAGAACATTACACTGAGTAAAACTATCACATTTGTGTAACTTGTAAATTCGTGCGAAAATTATAAAAGTTGATTAAACTTGACGAAATATCACCCCACTCGAGACCCCGAAAACATCGTAAGTCAGGTGATCTTTTAGTGACGTAGCACAATGAACAATTAATACAATGGGCCGTTCAGCTGATCGGTGCAGTTTGCGTGCAATTCACATGTATTGCATTGACTCTTGAGGACCGTACCCATTCTTACCCAACCTTCATCAAAGTCACCCTGAAAATATCGATATGGACGAAAACATACTTGATTTGAGTTTTGAGGAGATAGAAGAAGGAAGTACCTCGGACAACGACAACGACAATGGAGATTTGGGAGATCTAGACCTAGAAGAAGATCTGGAAGATTTTGCCGAAGTCGATGGACAAGCACAAGCTGTCGGGGCAGCCGCAGTCGCTGCGTATCTACATGAGCCCGCATATCACAGCCAGGCCAGCCGGCCTGGCGCTTGATCGAGCTAGCTGTGAATCGCGAACCGGACTGATCTAAGTCTTCTCTCGACTTCCACTTTCCCCATTTATCTATCAAAAATCTAAACTAATCGGCCTAATCAGACATTTTCGTAATGAATATTTGGACAATTATATGTAAACTTGTCGCATATTTTGCCCCAGAAGAGTCGTTAGTTCAGCATGCAAAATGTCTTAGGCACTCCCAGATCCGACACATACACGCTGAGCTGCCCTCAGAATATGTGATTATTTTCCCGATTTTTATGGTCAAATGTGACGGTAAATAACATAAAAATCGAATACACATTTGTAGAAAGTATTATTTATTCAGTGTATCTCATTCAAAGTGCCTAAAATAAAGGAAATATCACAACTGGCGGTAAATATACAAACAACGTTAACCCATATCTAAAAATTGCAATGGGTATCCAACATTGTCCCGAATGTGTGATTGCAGGTTGTTCATAATGTGACGTCATTTTATCGCATGTAAATAACGCCGTCATTTCACTTTGTGAGTGGGTTTTGGAAAGGGTATCAAAATTGTAATTAATTTATTCCTCACAATAGTGAGGGCTTTAAAAGTACTTTAGTCATTTTGTTAATGTTCTCAGCAATCTGTAGAGGTGTGATTTGCCTTTTTTCCAAATTTCAATGAACCTGGCCTTTAAGGACCGATCGTGACAACCGGATGATCACATGAAACCCCTATCATGCTTATGCCATGAAAACTAGCTAAAGACCATGTCCAGGGCTGTAAGTACCTAGCCAGAATTGAACCGGGGACCTCTCGTATGAGAGCCAAAAGCCTTTACCAATATACCACAGTACTGTCAACATACCACAGCGTTTATAATATATTTGTTTACACAGGAAAGCAACATCAGCTCCAATGCTGTACTTCTCGAGGGCCTGCAATCAATTTTGTCCCAGCGATTGTCAGAAACCCATTAACACTTCGGTGGAGAGTGGTACATGTGGATTAATAACTTGCCAAAGGACGCTATTGCCGGACTGGGATTCAAACCCTCAACCAATGGATTGAGAGTAATGCAAATGAACCACTATACAACGACACCTCCACTAATTAAACGACCTGATAATGTCTGATGCGCACTGTTACTTTGGCAGTAATTTTCTGTTAGATGTCACCTTCAAGTGGCGCGTCAATGAACCCCAGGAGTAGCTGACGCAGTTTTACATCATGCAAATGAAGTCCCAGAAGAATTAGCCACTAAAATTGTACATGTTAAATATTCAGAGCGTTACAAACACTAAATGCTCATTCTATGTAGGCTTATAATTTAAAAATCAAAAGAAGGTCCATTCATAAATATATTTATTGGTTCACTTTTACTTCCATAATGACAATCATCTTGAGTAAGTTGCCTGCTTTTACTAAACGAATACTTTTTTTTTAGCTGATACCGTAAAATCAATAATACGAAAAAGAATGTCAAGTTCTCCAGGCATCATGAAGACGCTAGTGCTTATACAGTTTTGGGGCCAAAAATGTATATTTCAAATTTAGTGTTGCTACTAGCAAAATAATCCCAATTGCAAACGGTATTATATGATATAACTACCAATTAGAAATGTAGGTACATGTATATATTATAAACGTTTATTTTGCCGTAATTTCTATTTCTTATTTCATTCAATATAAAAAAAACAATGCACACACACGCACGCGTGTGCAGACAAGCTCAAACACTCATGTTTTAGATGATATCTCTCATGTCCCCAAAAAATCAACAATTTAATTGTTAATACATGAATAAAAGCCTGGGGCGGGAGCGGAAGTCACCTCAGATGATCTAAGGATCAAGAGTCTACAAAATTCCCAGAGAACTATTAAAGGGATAGTTGAGTTCTTGTTTAAGACCGCAAATGCCTTCAAAGCGCATGGGTATTGCTCTTATTCTTATTTACGATATTTCTAGTGCCATTTTAGAACCTAAAATTGCTATGAAGGTAATTTTAGACCCGAAAATGTGTGAATTTAGATTGAATACGATCATAACAATTCAGCTCCACTTTAAACAAAATACGGTGACCGTTAATCAATTAATTAATAATAACAATACAGGGGCCGGCTGGTTGTGCTTATTATAACCAACACGAAAAAGCCAACAAAAAGCCAATATTGGCATTGGGTGGAATCAAACGTATAAGGCGCTATCTCGTTTTTCAACGGCTGGTTCAAAATTACCGAATATTTGGGGACCACCACAAATATTAGAAATTGTTATATTTATGGATATTTCAGCCGCATCTGAACCGATTTTGATCAAACAAGGATGATTTTGTCGTTTAAACTGTATATTCTTTCACATTTGACACTCATTTTTTCATTCTCACACAAAATATTTTGTGTAGCGCCCTCTGCAACAGAACTCAACTATCCCTTTAAAAAGGTATTTAAAAAATAAAAAGAGAGAGAGAGAGATTGAGAGAGGGAAGGGGAGAGAGAAAGAGAGTGAGAGAGAGAGGGGGAGAGAAGGGGAAGGAGGTGAGAGGGGTGGAAAGGGGTGAAAAGTGGTATATTTAGGAAGGTAAAGGGGCAATTATTGGAAGAAAAAAAAGGGGCACTAATCAAAAGGACAAAAGCCACTTATTTGAAAGCAAAATGGACACTTAATATACCAACAAATGGGCTTTCATCAGAGATTAAAAGGGGCACCTGTTAAAAGGGGAGAATACAATTACTACAAAGGAAAAGGACACTTTTGGGGTTCTTGAAAAAAGCGAAGCTCTAGTTTCTTTCTCTCTTTCTTTCTTGCTTCCAATTCTTTCCTTCTCATTCTTTCTTTCTTTCTAACTTTAATTAACTTTTTTTTTCTTTCAATCTTTCGTGCTTACTTTTATTTTTAGCCTTTCTTTATTTCTTTTCGTTCTTTTTTGTTAATTCTTAATTAATTGAAACGCCCAATAAAATCATATGTGGTATAAAAGGATTCAACTTATTTTGCACCCAAACTTTTCCGGTGAGCTATCGTAATGTTTATTTTTCATCCCTAAAAGTGGAATCTCATAGCTTTAAAACATAGCTAAACACAGCATCGGCACAGAACATGTTATGGCCTCCTAGGTCATAAGATAACAGGAAAACATGCGATATCCTGGCTTCACATACTTCCTGATGAATTTTCTCTAAAGCAACAAAGAATTAATAAAACGAGTTTTTTCACGGAACAAGTACGTACATTCTTACGTGAAATAGAAAAGGTTTAAATTGTTCATATTCCCTAGTGAGTATTATCTTATCGGTAACAGGAGGAGGGGAAGGGCAGGGTTATTTCCTGTTATTTTGAACTATCATGACCTTTCCTTCCTCATCCGGGAGCGGAAGTCGCCTCAGATGATATAAGGATCAACAGAGTCTACAAAAGTCCCAGAGAACTTTTAAAAAGATATATATAAAAAGAGAGAGAGAGAGATTGAGAGAGGGAGGGAGAGAGGGGTAGAGAGAAAGATTGAGAGAGGGGGAGGGGAAGGAGGGGAGGGGGTGAAAAGGGGGTATTCTAAGGAAGGTAAAGGAGCAATTATTAGAAAGAAAAAGGGGCACTAATCAGAAGGGCAAAAGCTACTAATTTGAAAGGAAAATGGGCACTTAACTTACCAAAAAAGATCTATGATCAGAGGTGAAAAGGAGCACCTATATAAAGGGAAAAACACACTTACTACAAAGGAAAAGGATTACTTGTCAAAGTACAACGGAGGGCACCTATCAGATTTGGATAGGGACACTTAACCCAGCTAGCACAAAAACATTATAAGAACATCATGATAATGTTTGGCTTAACATTTGGGAAATGTTTTGTTCAAATGTTAAAATCATATGAAAATGTATGGTCTTGTGATTATCAAGAAAACATTTTTATAACATTAGACACCAACATCAATAAAACATAATAAAAATGTTTTTTAACATTAAGCTTAAACATTATAACACTATCAATTTGATATTATCAAAAATGTTGATAAAACATATTAATGATATCTTTCAAATATTAGAAGGAAATGTTATAAAAATGTCACCCATCTATTTCTAAGACCATACATTTTGATATGATTTTAACATTTCCTAGAAACATTTCAATATTGTTATTCTCAAATGTTTTTAATATGTTATTTTAGAAATGTTAATGAAATGTTGTAATGATATCTTATTAATGTTTGAAGTAAATGTTATAAAAATGTCAGCCATCTATTTCTAAGACCATACATTTTGATATCATTTTAACGTTTCATAGAAACATTACAATATTGTTATTCTCAAATGTTTTTAATATGTTATTTTAGAAATGTTAATGAAATGTTGTAATGATATCTTATTAATGTTTGAAGATAATGTTATAAAAATGTCAGCCATCTATTTCTAAGACCATACATTTTGATATCATTTTAACATTTCATAGAAACATTACAATATTGTTATTCTCAAATGTTTTTAATATGTTATTTTAGAAATGTTAATGAAATGTTGTAATGATATCTTACGAATGTTTGAAGGAAATGTTATAAAAATGTCAGCCATCTATTTCTAAGACCATACATTTTGATATCATTTTAACATTTCATAGAAACATTACTAATATTGTTATTCTCAAATGTTTTTAATATGTTATTTTAGAAATGTTAATGAAATGTTGTAATGATATCTTATTAATGTTTGAAGTAAATGTTATAAAAATGTCAGCCATCTATTTCTAAGACCATACATTTTGATATCATTTTAACGTTTCATAGAAACATTACAATATTGTTATTCTCAAATGTTTTTAATATGTTATTTTAGAAATGTTAATGAAATGTTGTAATGATATCTTATTAATGTTTGAAGTAAATGTTATAAAAATGTCAGCCATCTATTTCTAAGACCATACATTTTGATATCATTTTAACGTTTCATAGAAACATTACAATATTGTTATTCTCAAATGTTTTTAATATGTTATTTTAGAAATGTTAATGAAATGTTGTAATGATATCTTATTAATGTTTGAAGTAAATGTTATAAAAATGTCAGCCATCTATTTCTAAGACCATACATTTTGATATCATTTTAACGTTTCATAGAAACATTACAATATTGTTATTCTCAAATGTTTTTAATATGTTATTTTAGAAATGTTAATGAAATGTTGTAATGATATCTTATTAATGTTTGAAGTAAATGTTATAAAAATGTCAGCCATCTATTTCTAAGACCATACATTTTGATATCATTTTAACGTTTCATAGAAACATTACAATATTGTTATTCTCAAATGTTTTTAATATGTTATTTTAGAAATGTTAATGAAATGTTGTAATGATATCTTATTAATGTTTGAAGTAAATGTTATAAAAATGTCAGCCATCTATTTCTAAGACCATACATTTTGATATCATTTAAACATTTCATAGAAACATTACAATATTGTTATTCTCAAATGTTTTTAATATGTTATTTTAGAAATGTTAATGAAATGTTGTAATGATATCTTATTAATGTTTGAAGTAAATGTTATAAAAATGTCAGCCATCTATTTCTAAGACCATACATTTTGATATCATTTTAACATTTCATAGAAACATTACAATATTGTTATTCTCAAATGTTTTTAATATGTTATTTTAGAAATGTTAATGAAATGTTGTAATGATATCTTATTAATGTTTGAAGTAAATGTCATAAAAATGTCAGCCATCTATTTCTAAGACCATACATTTTGATATTATTTAAACATTTAATAAAAACATTTGCTCGATGATATCCCCAAATGTTTTTAAAATGTAAATTAAGAAATGTTGACAAGATGTTGTAATGATATCTTACGGATGTTTGAAGGAAATGTTATAAAAATGTCAGCCATCTATTTCTAAGACCATATATTTTGATATCATTTAAACATTTAATAGAAACATTACAATGTTGTTATGCGTAATGTTCTTAAAATGTTACACAGAAAAGTTGATCAAATGTGCAAACGGTGCAATACATTCAGAAGCTATCACATTTTTATAACATTTCCGCATTCATACATCTTCCAAATGTATACAAATGTCCTGATTTTTGTGTTTCTCATATTTTCACATAGTCTAAATAAATACATAAAACATAAAGTGAAAAAGGAGTATAAAAATGCTTCAGTCAAAATTACATCATCAAAATCTTTTAATCATGACAAAATGTTGAAAACAATATGAGTAATGAACAAGAATCATTTTAAACATAATGATTTCACTTAAATGACGGAAGTTGGTATCTTTCTATTCTAAGATACATATATACAAGGGAAGATTTACCGTACACAATTATTTCTGTAATCAGTAGAAATAAGTACATGTAGATCCAAATTTTGGGATGATTTGTTGTCACACAACAAGTAATGAAATCAAAGTGAAAGTACTTGTGTTCAGCATGCACCAAGGTAATGCCAATTATTTAGTCCCATGTATTAGGAGAGACCGGAGAGAAATGGAACATTTTTCTTCACTTTCAGAAATATTACCAATTGTAACTATGCAAATATTCGGACTAAACCAAGTACATGTATGTTTGTATATTAAAAGACTACACAGTGTATCCCAGAAAACAAAAGAAACTGGATTTCATGGCAACATTTTTCATGTCATGATAACTAGAAATATCGCAATCTGTATTGCTGCGCAATGTGAATGTATCCCCCGGCAGTGGCAGCGATTTTGTGTCATCCTAATGTTCGAAGGAGGGACAAAGATTCCTTCTCCCCTCCCTGAAACAAAAGGATGATGTAGAGATCGCCACTAGTGGCTCGAACTATTGTCAAGACTAGGATAGGAGCAGCATCACCACAATATGTGTGTAGATTAGAGTATAATGCATCTCTGTAGAAAATTTGAAAGAAATCTTTTAAGAAATGTGGCAGTTAGAGCGCACAAAAGACCAAAATATGACCTTTGACCCTATAACAGACGGAACACAGGTGGCAGCATCACCAAACACTAAAGATGTGTAGATTGTACTAAGACACACCTCCATACAACATTTGAAAGTAATCCGTCAAGAAATGTGGCATTTAGAGCGCATAAAAGACATATGACCTTTTACCATATAAAAGACGGAAAAATGAGGGCAGCATTGCCCAAAAGTGTAGATGTGTAGATTGTACCAAGAAAATTTGAAAGAAATCCGTCATGAAATATGTACCTGCAGAGTGCACACTAGACACCCACCAAAATATGACCTATGACCCTATAAAAGACAAAACACTGGAGGCAGCAGGCAGCATCAGCAAAATTGTACCAAGATACATCTTCATTCAAAATTCGAACAAAATCCCTTGAGAAATGTGGCCTTTAGATCGCACACAAACCATCCACAAAAATATGGGCTTTTACCCTATAGAAGACGGAACAATGGGGGCAGCATCACCAAAAGCTAGAGGTGAGTAGATTGTACCAAGATACATCTCCATACAAAATTTGAAAGAAACCCCGTCAAGAAATGTGGCATTTAGAGCTCATAAAAGACATATGACTTTTGACCCTATAAAACACGGGACACTCGTGGCAGCATCACCAAAAACTATAGGTGCGTAGATTTTACCAACATACACTTCCATATTCAATTTGAAAGAAATCTGTTAAGAAATGATGCAGTTAGACCACACACTAGAGTGCACACAAGATATCTATCAAAATATGACCTTTGACCCTATAAAGACGGAACACTGAGGCAGCATCAGCAAAATCTATAGGCTTGTAGATCGTACCAAGATACACCTTTGTTCAAAATTTGAACAAAATCCCTTGAGATTCAGAAATGTGGCCTATGGAGCGCAAACAAACCATCCACAAAAATATGGGCTTTTACCCTATAGAAGACGGAACAATGGGGGCAGCATCACCAAAAGTTAGAGGTGTGTAGATTATACCAAGATACACCTCCATACAAAATTTGAAAGAAATCCGTCGAGAAATGATGCAGTTAGACCGCACACTAGAGTGCACACAAGACATCTATCAAGATATGACCTTTGACCCTATAAAAGACGAAACACTGGAGGCAGCATCACCAAAATCTATAGGCTTCTAGATTATACCAAGATACACCTTTGTTCAAAATTTGAACAAAATCCCATGAGAAATGTGGCCTATGGAGCGCACACAAACCATCCACAAAAATATGGCCTTTTACCCTATAGAAGACGGAACACTGAGGGCAGCATCACCAAAAGTTATAGGTGTGTAGATTATACCAAGATACACCTCCATACAAAATGTGAAAGAAATCCGTCAAGGAATGTGGCAGATAGAGCGCACACAAGAATATGACGCGGCGGCGGCGTAACGCTGCTGAATCCAAAGTACCCCACCGGCATACTGCCGGGGGATACAATAATTTCCGCAATGAGATGTATATGTGTGAAAAGCTCCGCTTCTTATTTGATGCATAATTTATTATGATTGAATTAAAAAAATAGAAAGTGGTGGTACCAAAATTTCATTTGCACAAACAAATTGTAACTTTGAGTTAATTTGTAGGTTAGTAAAGATATTTATTTTGGATAAAGAAACACATCACATAAAAATTAATAATTTTCTCTTTTATATGACACTTCATGCATATAAAATGAATGACGTATGCTCGAGAAGAAGTAAAATGAAATGATGCTTGATTTCTCCCAAATAAGTAGCCATTCAGCTTTCCTAATTTAGCAGCTGACAATGGACCTTATGCTTGAGTGAATTTACACATAACAAAACAGTGTTTAAGTAGCCCTGTTCAGGGGCTCTTTTATTGCTGTATTGGAACAGAACAGAAAGTTTGTGTGAATTCACTTAAGCATTAGATCCAATGTTAGCTGCTAAATCAGGAAAGCTGAAATGGCTTCTTACTCATTTGTCAGAAATCTAGCATATTACGTTATGCATCAAATAAAAGTAGAGAAGTAGAGCATTTCATTCATGTATATTTCATAAAGGAAATTATTATTATGACAGAAAATTTCTGCCCTGAAATCTGGTTTCCTTTTTCTGGGATGCACTGTAGATACATAGGTAAATATTGCAGTTATAGATTGAATTCCCACAGCTTGACTTTTCATGTAATCATAAATTTTGAAAACCCTTAGATGGGGGAGTTAATTGGGACACCTCGGGGTAAACTGGGACACCCATAAGCGTACATTCAATCACAGAAAACAATACCGATATCGCTCATTGCATTATTAATGTCCCAGTTTACCCCAGATATAAAAAAAAACAATTGAAATTGATGGCCATACTATTAATTCTAGCTTGCCATCAAGAAATCTTGTATTAAATCATTTAATCACCTCAGAGGATAATCACTATCACAAGGGGTATCCACTTGGTTGGGAGATTCCATGACATTTGCTCTGGGGACAATTGCTCCAATGGAAAATCTGCATACTAAGCCAAACATAAACTCTAAACCCAAACCTAACACTAACCTTAATCCTTACCTTCCTATTATTCTGAATCAAAAACCTATCACAACCCTAACCCTATATCTTTGGAGAAAATAAGACGAGCAATTGTCGCAGGAGCAAATGTCAGATCCCCAGTTGGGAACCGCATAATACAAATCTGAATAAATGTTTAAAAATCAGTAATAAAATTAGTGAAAATAAGTTGCTTATCCTATACTTGTGTGCAATAGTTTACAGTGGTTGTTGGCATATTTTTCAAAGGCATTGGGTGAAGCCTTTTGCCTGATGTAAATGAATTTATCATTGTCTTCTTATTTTTAGAGTGTCCCACTTAACCCCCAGTCTCCCTACACATGTTATATTATTATTATCATGGGTTTTCAATTTACAGCAAGGTAACAACATGAGGGACCGCTTTTAATGAGGTACCGCTGATAGCCTGATAAAAGTCAGCAGTCCTGAAGATCTTGTAGGCCCTATAAACTATATAACAAGCATACCGGTACATATTTTATGTACATATAAAAAATAATTGCATATAAAGAGCCTAAGTACTACATCACATTTTCCATCTAGATGTATATACCATCTTAACAGTAAAATGTTGATGGCTAATAATAATAACAATAATAATAATAATACTATGTGGCGTTGAACCCTATATAGCCAGGGTTATTTTAAAACAAAAATGATTTACAAATGTTGCTGGAACAAGACCAAATAACCAATGTTTTATCTCTTTTATATGTTTTGTACACAAATCACGAAAATGAGCAATTTTTGGGCTGACATGCAAAAACAAAAGGTCACATGACTTTGTAACGGTAGGTCTGATTTTTCGAAAAATTTGTTTCAAAAGATGCGCAAGACCCAGAAAGAAAAAAAGTCCTAAAATTTAAGCGCAAGATTTTTGGCCTTAAAAATTATCACAAAAAATGTAGGGAAGGCTTCTAAAGCCTCCCAGGCTATCATATTGCAAAGTATGAAAGTAATCAAACGTTTGGTCTATTTTTTCCACAGCTTAATAACTACAAAACAGTAATCAATAAGTACATTTCTAATCATACTAAGAATGGTCAAGTTGAGTTAATTAAAGTACTTTTCTAGCTGAGGCGTCAGTGCAATATAGAAGTGTGTCCAAGTGTGTCTTTTGATAATCTTTTTGGAAATTTTGGAAAACGACATAAAGTTTCAAACAGTTACCAAAGAAAAAAAAATCAATGCTTTTTTTAAAGCAATGTAGTGCTAACCAACAAGAAACAGTGTAAAAAGTGTTAATAAGCAACATTAAGTAGTTACTCAAATTTAAATTTACTCTGAGTGAAATACACTGCCCTCCAAAAGTTTGGGGTCACCTGTAATAAGAACGGGTTTTCACACTCACCAACATTTTATTTATCATCGCACTTGTGGTACTGCAATAATTTACTACCAAGCTGAAGAAAAACATCCCTTCAAGCTGTCAACAGATTAACCGTTGTAAAGTTTCAGGAAGCCTCATCAATTCCTCCCCCGTATGAAATATGCGATTGCCTTTGTTAATGCATGAGTGCTTCCTGAAACAGTTTATAATGGTTACACTGGCGCCAACTTCAAGGCTGATGTTTACTCTTCACTTTGGTACTTAATTATTGCAGTGCCACAAGTGTGATGATAAATAAAATTTGGGTGAAATCAGATCTGATTAAAGGTACCCAATATTTTGGAGGGTAGCATATATACATGGAAACCTGATGAATCTCTGTCTACTACAAGCTACCCATATGTTTTTATCTAAAATGGAAATCATTTGAAAAAATTATCACCTCCAAAAATTTAAATGAATACAGTGCTATCCTCCAATAATCAAAATGTATTAATTAATAAAATTCATATTTTCGCATCGAACTCCCTTTTAGACAAAATTAATAAATTTACATATCTTGAAAGTCAGATCCATTGTGTCCCTTGCAGAATGGAATTCATTTTGTTGACGAATAATGCACTTTTCTTTACCAAACCATATCTGTCATGGGCACCTCCAGAATGGAATGTATGGGTTAGCACATTTTTCATGCTGAACACAACAAAAAATTAACTCCCCCTTAATCCAAATTGCGTAACTTTTTAACGAAAAGGTATTGAGCAAAACAACTTGGCAGGAGTGTTCCTATACTTATTGACTACGGTAACTTTTCTGTGAAGATGTGATTGATCCACCGAGTCATGCATGAGTGAGCAAACATTAAAGGTACTATGTCCCATTTGCAGGCCAAAAATGAAAAAGTTAAATTCCAACAGCATTTGAAAGACAATACTAATTTAGAACTTCCCTAAAAAAAGGGGGGCTTGAAAAAGTGGGAAAATATCGACTATTAGTTGTCGAATCGACTTAGGAACTATAGAGCCAGTAAGTAATAGTCTGATTTTTCAGACCATTGTACCGATTGGTCGTACATTTTATGCTGCGCAAAGATTCAATCAGTTTAATTTTGGCCATTACAAGAAGTGGGTTATTGATGTAGACAAATGCTCATGTACCCTTTACAGCTCATTTTATGTATGTTATTACCAAAGATGAAAAAGCCAGTCAGTCACCAATAGTGTCTGACAGTGAAGTCTAGCAAGTAAACGGGTTTCCTTACATAATTTGAATATTAGGACACTGCTAACTTTAAATTTCACAGATAGGACATACATGACATATTCATAATTCCTGCAAAGTTCTACAGAATTTGATGTTGGCTGCAAAAGGGACATAGTATCTTTAAAGGAAAATTATCACTGTCACTTTTCAAAAGTCATAAGGGTCATTTTGGGGATTATGTGAAACAAGATTTTAGTAAATTTGGTTTCTGGTGCATGTTTTTGTGTTGTTGTTGTTTATCATCCATTGCTTGACCCCCTAACACCTATCCCGACACTTTTTCATTTATTGTCGGGTAAGCACAATTTTTAAAAAAATCAACCCTTTTGAAATTGCAAAATTTATTCCACTTATTGAAAAAAAAAAAGAAGATATTTCTACCAAAATGTATCATCACATGTTGTGTGAACACAAGAGGTTGTCATCGTGTCTTGGTTGGGTGAGCACACTTTAAAAATCGCGTAAGAAATGCTAAAATGTACTGTCAAAACAGCATAAAACATAACCATTGTGACTTTTGAAAAGTTACAAATTTGCCTTTGTTTGTTCACTCATGCATTACCCAATGGAGCAATTTTATTTTCTGAGAAAAGTTAGTCAATACGTATAGGAACACTCCTGCCAAGTTATTTTGCTCAAAACCTTTTCTTTAAAAAGCTACGCCATTTTGATTAAGGGGGAGTTAATTTTGTTGTTGTGTTCAGATAATTGCTTGTTTTCAGGGAAGAATGATTTATTCATTTGCCTATTAATCAGTCGATTTCCGTTTTTAAATTGTAAAAGATGTAGAACACTAAAAAGATGATGAAAATGGATGTAACTCATTTTTCAGAAAAGTGTGGGTTAACACTATATTGCACCCTCCTCTTCCCCCTCAATTCCATGTCAAACTTTCTGTGGGATAAAAAAACACACACACAGGTAGCATATCCAAAGTACTGATGCACTCCGAGTCCAAGTCCAAGTCTGGAAGTGCTTTATCTGCAGACGTGATGTGATGTGATGTGATGGTTATTTTTTACCTGACTGCTAAGAAAGCATAAATGCTTGTAAGTAAGCAACCAGACAGACGACGGCTTAAGGTCCCCTCCGAGGGACCTGGTAGTGAGGATTAATGCCTTACCAAAGGGCAATAGCGCATCGACTTGGTTTGGAACCCGGGTCACCGGATTACGAGACCACTGCTCTACCACCTGAGCTATCGCGCAGACTTCTGCCCATGTCTCTGAGAAATGAAAAAGAAAAAAGAAAAAAGAGAAATATCACAATTTTTTTGTCCGACTGAACACATTTTAAACATTAAACATTCATGATAGACCTGTACATGTAGTTTATTTTATTAGTTGAAACAGATGGGAACGTAGTCCGGCACTACATCACATTGACATTACCGCTTCAGCCAATTTGAAGTGCCCATACGTATAGTAATTAAAACTTTTAAATTTTCATAACTTTCTTATATTTAGTCCGATTTAATTGAAACTTTCATCAGTTTGCTTCTCTGATTTTTCTGCTTTCATTTAGAGTAGTTGTCTATTTGGGTTGGATATCCCTTTAAGTATTTACAGCCTGTCTACATACATGTAGGTCTACACATGTACATGAAGGTCAGGCATATCGGTTAAAATAAGTCACTTTTTACAGTTTTTAGTTGCTCCAAGGAGCTCCTTGGTTGCTCTGATATCACTTCTTTCAATTAAATTAACCTTCTACACAGGCAACCCCCCCCCCCACCTGAATTAATCTGCCCCTATATATGTGTATTTACAAGGCATGTACTAGCATTTAACACCCAGAGAGGAAGATGTAAGGAGTTTAGCATGGACATGGGGTCATGAGGTTAAGCCTCTGGCCAAATACCAGTGCCCTCCACAAGGCCACTCCCCAGCCACTGTATGGATACATAGACATCATTGAAAATACAGTATGCTTTCACTACAGTTAGCCTAAACTAACTCCACTAATGTATGAAAAGGGAAGTGTGGTTGTCATGAATGACCTAAGAAACTTACAGGCCAAGTCCACCTCAACATCAAGTCTGGAAGTGCTTTATTTGCAGACTTCTGCCCATGTCTCTGAGAAATGAAAAAGAAAATAGAAAAAGAAAAAAGAGAGTAATATCACAATTTTTGGTCCGACTGAACACATTTTAAACATTAAACATTCATTATACTTTTATAGACCTGTACATGTAGTTTATTTTATAAGTTGAAACAGATGGGAGCGTACATGTAGTCCGGCACTACAACACATTGACATTACTGCTTCAGCCAATTTGAAGTGCCCATACGTATAGTAAATTAGCAATTTCAAATTTTAGATTTTCATAACTTTCTTATATTTAGTCAGATTTAATTGAAACCTTCATCAGTTTGCTTCTCTGATTTTTCTGCTTTCATTTAGAGTAGTTGTCGATTTGGGTTGGATATCCCTTTAAAGGGACTTGGTTACATTGTTCAGATGAGAGAAAATGGTGCTAAGGTAGTGACTTCAATGCTAGATGTACAATCAAAGATAATCTGAAAGTTTGAGTGAAAACAGACCATTATTAATGATAAAAATTTGGAAAAACTGATCTGATCAATTCCTTAATTCTCCCAACTATACTATTACAATTAAATTACATTTTAGGTGAATGTAATTCGTCATAATTAAAAGCAATGAATTGGCTCTATATACCATTCCAGACAAAAAAAGATTTTGGAAAGCCTGTACATGTTATGTCTTATTTTCATGGAAAACCGGTTGGGAAAATTCAAAAATGGTTGGGAGAATTTACTGTTAGAGGGTGTAGCACAGTGACACCTTCAAAGAAAACCATAAATATCTTTGTGGTTTGAGAATTTTTCAGGATTTACTGCATGTTAGAGGGTTAGTACAGTAGAAGGAATATAATTGTAACATTTCATACAAAAATTACGCAGTTTTTTCATCAACATTCAACAATGTTACCGAGTCACTTTAAGTATTTACAGCCTGTCTACATACATGTAGGTCTACACATGTACATGTAGGTCAGGCATATCAGTTTGAGTAAAATAAGTCACTTTTTACAGTTTTTAGTTGCTCCAAGGAGCTCCTTGATTGCTCTGATATCACTACTTTCAATAAAAATAACCTTCTACACAGGGAACCCCCCCCCCCACCAGAATTAATCTGCCCCTATATTTGTGTATTTACAAGGCATGTACTGGCATTTAACACCCAGAGAGGAAGATGTAAGGAGTTTAGCATGGACATGGGGTCATGAGGTTAAGCCTCTGGCCAAATACCAGTGCCCTCCACAAGGCCACTCCCCAGCCACTGTATGGATACATAGACATCATTGAAAATACAGTATGCTTTCACTACAGTTAGCCTAAACTAACTCCACTAATGTATGAAAAGGGGAAGTGTGGTTGTCATGAATGACCTAAGAAACTTACAGGCCAAGTCCACCTCAACATCAAGTCTGGAAGTGCTTTATTTGCAGACTTCTGCCCATGTCTCTGAGAAATGAAAAAAGAAAATAGAAAAAAGAAAAAAAGAGAGTAATATCACAATTTTTGGTCCGACTGAACACATTTTAAACATTAAACATTCATTATACTTTTATAGACCTGTACATGTAGTTTATTTTATAAGTTGAAACAGATGGGAACAGACATGTAGTCCGCACTACAACACATTGACATTACTGCTTCAGCCAATTTGAAGTGCCCATACGTATAGTAAATTAGCAATTACAAATTTTAGATTTTCATAACTTTCTTATATTTAGTCAGATTTAATTGAAACCTTCATCAGTTTGCTTCTCTGATTTTTCTGCTTTCATTTAGAGTAGTTGTCGATTTGGGTTGGATATCCCTTTAAAGGGACTTTGGTTACATTGTTCAGATGAGAGAAAATGGTGCTAAGGTAGTGACTTCAATGCTAGATGTACAATCAAAGATAATCTGAAAGTTTGAGTGAAAACAGACCATTATTAATGATAAAAATTTGGAAAAACTGATCTGATCAATTCCTTAATTCTCCCAACTATACTATTACAATTAAATTACATTTTAGGTGAATGTAATTCGTCATAATTAAAGCAATGAATTGGCTCTATATACCATTCCAGACAAAAAAAGATTTTGGAAAGCCTGTACATGTTATGTCTTATTTTCATGGAAAACCGGTTGGGAAAATTCAAAAATGGTTGGGAGAATTTACTGTTAGAGGGTGTAGCACAGTGACACCTTCAAAGAAAACCATAAATATCTTTGTGGTTTGAGAATTTTTCAGGATTTACTGCGTGTTAGAGGGTTAGTACAGTAGAAGGAATATAATTGTAACATTTCATACAAAAATTACGCAGTTTTTTCATCAACATTCAACAATGTTACCGAGTCACTTTAAGTACAGTATTTACAGCCTGTCTACATACATGTAGGTCTACACATGTACATGTAGGTCAGGCATATCAGTTTGAGTAAAATAAATACCCGTTCTCACTCACTTTGAAAGTGGTCTTAGTTAGACCGCTCCAGAGGAACGGGTCTTGAGGAACGGTTTGCGGGTTCACACTCGAACAGTTTTTATGGCTCAAACCGCTCCACGAGTCAAAGTGGTCTTGTTGCTATGGCAGCTCAGGTCAGCGGGTAAATTTGTTCGCGAATACTAAGCGTATGTACCGTACTACATGTTTCGCGTGCAACGTCACTAGACCACTTCCGTTCAAAGTACGCTTCCGTTCACACTCGCACGTTAGAGCGCTCCAAACCGCTCTTAATAAGACCCGTTCCTCAAGACCACCTCCGAGGTGGTCTTCGAGAGCCAGAAGTCCACTTCCTGGACCACTTTGACCGTTCTCACTCACCTAAGAACCGCTCCTGAGGAACGGGTCTTAGTTAGACCGCTCCAACGAAGTGAATGAGAACGGGGTCTACGTCACTTTTTACAGTTTTTAGTTGCTCCAAGGAGCTCCTTGATTGCTCTGATATCACTACTTTCAATAAAAATAACCTTTTACACCGGGAACCCCCCCCCCCCACCAGAATTAATCTGCCCCTATATTTGTGTATTTACAAGGCATGTACTAGCATTTAACACCCAGAGAGGAAGATGTAAGGAGTTTAGCATGGACATGGGGTCATGAGGTTAAGCCTCTGGCCAAATACCAGTGCCCTCCACAAGGCCACTCCCCAGCCACTGTATGGATACATAGACATCATTGAAAATACAGTATGCTTTCACTACAGTTAGCCTAAACTAACTCCACTAATGTATGAAAAGGGGAAGTGTGGTTGTCATGAATGACCTAAGAAACTTACAGGCCAAGTCCACCTCAACATCAAGTCTGGAAGTGCTTTATTTGCAGACTTCTGCCCATGTCTCTGAGAAATGAAAAAAGAAAAAGAAAAAAGAAAAAAAGAGAGTAATATCACAATTTTTGGTCCGACTGAACACATTTTAAACATTAAACATTCATTATACTTTTATAGACCTGTACATGTAGTTTATTTTATAAGTTGAAACAGATGGGAACGTACATGTAGTCCGGCACTACAACACATTGACATTACTGCTTCAGCCAATTTGAAGTGCCCATACGTATAGTAAATTAGCAATTACAAATTTTAGATTTTCATTACTTTCTTATATTTAGTCAGATTTAATTGAAACCTTCATCAGTTTGCTTCTCTGATTTTTCTGCTTTCATTTAGAGTAGTTTTCGATTTGGGTTGGATATCCCTTTAAAGGGACTTGGTTACATTGTTCAGATGAGAGAAAATGGTGCTAAGGTAGTGACTTCAATGCTAGATGTACAATCAAAGATAATCTGAAAGTTTGAGTGAAAACAGACCATTATTAATGATAAAAATTTGGAAAAACTGATCTGATCAATTCCTTAATTCTCCCAACTATACTATTACAATTAAATTACATTTTAGGTGAATGTAATTCGTCATGATTAAAGCAATGAATTGGCTCTATATACCATTCCAGACAAAAAAAGATTTTGGAAAGCCTGTACATGTTATGTCTTATTTTCATGGAAAACCGGTTGGGAAAATTCAAAAATGGTTGGGAGAATTTACTGTTAGAGGGTGTAGCACAGTGACACCTTCAAAGAAAACCATAAATATCTTTGTGGTTTGAGAATTTTTCAGGATTTACTGCATGTTAGAGGGTTAGTACAGTAGAAGGAATATAATTGTAACATTTCATACAAAAATTACGCAGTTTTTCATCAACATTCAACAATGTTATACCGAGTCACTTTAAGTATTTACAGCCTGTCTACATACATGTAGGTCTACACATGTACATGTAGGTCAGGCATATCAGTTTGAGTAAAATAAGTCACTTTTTACAGTTTTTAGTTGCTCCAAGGAGCTCCTTGATTGCTCTGATATCACTACTTTCAATGAAAATAACCTTCTACACAGGAACCCCCACCTGAATTAATCTGCCCCTACATTTGTGTATTTACAAGGCATGTACTAGCATTTAACACCCAGAGAGGAAGATATAAGGAGTTTAGCATGGGCATGGGGTCATGAGGTTAAGCCTGTGGCCAAATACCAGTGCCCTCCACAAGGCCACTCCCCAGCCACTGTATAGATACATGGACATCACTGAAAATACAGTATGCTTTCACTTCAGTGGAGCCTAAACTATATAACTCCACTAATGTATGAAAAGGGGAAGTGTGGTTGTCATGAATGACCCAAGGAACTTACAGGCCAAGTCCACCTCAACATCAAGTTGATTTGAATTATAAGTAAAATCAAACAAGCATAACACTTACAATTTCATCAAATTGATCAAAATATGATGTAAAATAAGAAAGTTATGGCATTTTAAAGTTATACATGTACATACATGTACAGTAGTTTCACAAAACAGTGATTTATATATATGCATAACATGGTCGGTATGCACAAGCGTGAGCCTATGGGTGCGTTTATCGTGTATTGCCACTAGATATGTACATATCGAACCGCACTATCGAACCCCACTATACGAACGTGATTTTCGGGATGTCGCGTTTATTCTCTCTTCATGATTCAAAATAAAGGCCTTATCTCTGCACAGCTGCTTTGCGCCGTTTGACCTGTGAAGCAGATTAGCCTGGGAAGGTCCATAGAGCTGTATATGGGAAGGTCCGATTTGTATGTGGGGTTCAAAACAGCTTTGCGTTTATCGTGTCTCAGAAACGTGATTCTGGCTGTATGTCACATTCAAAACGCACTTTTTTCGGCGTTACAATATGCCCATATCTAAAAATGGAAATTTGAAAAAGGCTTTGCGTTTATCGCCTTAAAAATTTGCCTGAAAGACGTTTGAAAACGCTGATTCTAGGCAAAAATTTGTGTCGATAAATGCAACCTATGATGTCACACACCCACTACAAAATGACAAATATTCAAATTTTTGGCTCCAATAATGTAAACATAGTTTTTCTCCTAATGGAACATGTAAAATCATCATGATTGTAACTTATTGTGATTCAATTGAGAACTTATTTATAAAAATTGAAATATTTGAAATTTCATATGATAACATACATATACAGTACATGTATATAGAATAGTGGGTATATGACATCATCGGCTCCCTCATTTGCAAACCGACCACGTTATGCATAAAACTGTAAAACTTAAAAATGCTGTAGCTTTCTTATTTTATATGTTATTTTGATGAAATTTTCAGTGTTATGCTTGTTTGATTTTTCTCTATAGATCTATTCAAATTAGCTTGATGTTAGGGTGCACTTGGCCTTTAAGATAGGTCTATAAAGAGCCATACTTAAAGTAAAGTTCTGTGCTCATTTTCCATTCCAGCTTCAATTCTTTTTCTTATTCATGATTATTATATGTACATGTACAGTGTACATGTACATGAATTCTTCACTACACACTATTTGATTAGCAATGCAATAGATGCTGTTATGACTACCCGTGGTGTGTCATTCATCTTAAATATTTGATCCCATTTCTTGATGGTATCAGAATTCTTAAAGCCCAATTCCAGTTATGGTAAGCCCCAAAACGCATTTTGTTGAGTTCCTTGTTTTCAGCATGTCAGTAGCGTGAAAAAAGCTAAACCAAGATACTGTGAATTTTTTCCTCCTTAAGTTTAATATTTAAAGGTACTATGTCCCATTTGCAGGCCAAAAAATGAAGAGGTTAAATTCCAACGGCATTTGAAAGACAATACTAATTTAGAACTTCCCTAAAAAAGGGGGCTTGAAAATGTCTTTAAGTGGGAAAATAACGACTATTAGTTGTCGAATCGACTTAGGAGCTATAGAGCCAGTAAGTAATAGTCTGATTGTTCAGACCATTGTACCGAATGGTCGTACGTTTTATGCTGCGCAAAGATTCAATCAGTTTGAATGTCGTACTCGAGATGAACCATCCAGCATACAGAGTGCCGTCACAGACCTCGCCACATGGTCAGAGGCCAACCACATGAAACTGGACGCCACCAAATGTTTTGCAATGGAAGTCAATTTCACACGAAATCCTACCATCCCACCGCAATTTGCATCGATGGCCAAGAATTACAATCTGTCAATATTATAAAGCTTCTCGGCATTCTGATCCAAAGTGACCTGAAATGGGAATCAAATGTTACCAATATCCTCAAAAGAGCAAACGGAAAACTCTATCCCATTAACGATTTGTTAACCATGGAACACTGGTTTGGAATAGCGGCATCACCAAGAAACAATGCAGCTTAGAAAAATCCAAAAGCGAGCCCTCCACATCATCATTGGTGCTCGGTATACAACTTACCAGAACGCTCTTACCTGCTTTGATATATGCAATCACTTGAGCAACGGAGACTTTCGCTGTGCACATCTTTCATTGGAAACTGTATTTCCAGTAACCAGTTAAAAAACGTCTTACCACAGATTACTAAAAAAAAAAGAGTTCTTAGACATACTATGAAACTACCTGAACTACGTGTACGTTGCCGATCAAACAGAGTGAAAAATAGCCCCATACCATCACTTATACGTACCCACAATTCTAGTTTTAATATTACCAATATCATAGTTATGATGTACAGTGTAAACCCTATAAGTGCAATACTTGAATGCAAACTATGGTTTCAATTTAAAATGATACACACAATGTAATGAAATCAAGTTTTTATGTGGATTATTTTATACATTTATATTTTTATATACACACCTGTATATACTTTTTAAATATTTATACTGGGGTCTAATCTTTGTATTATAAAAGAAACACTACATCTTTTGTATCGAAGTTAAAAATCTTTGACCATTTATTTTTAATTGTTTAAATGACTGAAATTATCTTCCATGGCCAATGTCACAGTTGTCTCCTCTTCCTCTTCCTCTACCACTTCTACTTTTCCACCTCCTTCTTCATCTTGCCCTTCTCCTTCTCATTCGTGTTTTAACAAGCCACTTTTCCCTCTTTCTTCTTCTTCTATAATATCACTTCTTCTAATAATTCCCCTTTTTATAATCTGGATAAACCAGTATAACCTTTTACTTTGAGTAGCTTTTACCAAGAGTATATTGTTCATTCATACAATTTGCCATATACAAGTATTTTTTTTTCTACATTACTTCGCCTCTATCATTTGTACTTTGTATAATGTGTAATGGTTGGATATTGATACCTTGTGATATTGTTACTATTCGCACTACCCTCCGTCTATCCTCCTACTATCCCTACTTGAATCTTCTTCTTTTTCCTCCTTCTCTTCTACTTTTTCCTCTTCTTTTTCCTCTTCATCTTCTTCTCAATCTTACCATCTTCTTTTCTTTTCTTTCTTTACTCTACACCATTATCATGTTCTACTCCACTTTTCTTTATCTCCTTTTTATATATTATGAGTTAGGGACATCAAATAAGAAATTAGAATTTTATAGTTAAATATTATTTTACACAATTTACTCATTCGCGTTCAGTTCATTAATTTTGATGTCATTTGCTATGAATGTTTTTATATATTGTATTTTACATTTGTAAAACATTGCCCAATTCGGCCGTTTAGGCCGCGATGAATTGTTATTCTTTTTACTCAATAAAACCATTATCAATTCAATTCAATGCTATAGAGCGCCGTTCGCCGAAATTGCTGAATAAGTATGACTCAAAGAAAAGAGTGGTGAAAGTTAACCTCAACCTCGTGCATATTCGGCAATTTCGGCGAACAGCGCTCGATACGTGAATAGTCATATTTGCTGCGCCGCTACCGAGCATGTGTACTTTCTCTTCGCCATTTTAATCAACGATATACAGCATGGGATGAATTGGGTTAGGACGAGGAATCACCCTTTTTCCTATCGAAGACATCTTCAAATTATAATTTCAAGTGGTTGTCCAGATGCCCAGGAGTCGAAAAACATTGTAAATTTTAAGTCAAAATTGTAATTACTACTTCTTTACATTTCGAAAAAATGTGCCCCAACCCACTGTTTGAATCGTTTTCCTATGCAGGCTCTGGAGCTCTGAGGCCTTTGGCTGCGGAGCTCCCTGGAGTTAGGGAAGAAATAGACTGAAAATTTCTCTCTTTTCGTTCGTTAGCCTTTTTTTGAGTAGGGTCGGCTCCTCGGGCATTGTGGCGTGCGCCTGTAATCCAGCTAACAATGGAAGTTACAAACTGATTCAGCTGAGGACGCAGGTTCGAAACTGAGTCACGTCTTTCGGATGGTGACGTTAAAGTCGGTCCCAGACGTTAACAATCATATCTCATTGATACAGGTCTGTAAAACCCAATTACACACACACACACACTCTCTCTCTTTAGAGACAGAAGCCGGCCATAGGGTCTCCTGAGTCCTGACAGAAGTTGGTGGGACGAAGTCACGAAAGTCCCACCAAAAGTGCCACTCAACTTTGGACTAAAATGTCATTTCAGCGGATTCATATCCGATGCATTTATAGTTGAAAATTAGGCCTAGGCTTATATACATCAGTTCCCTCTGAGAGACCCTATGGCTGGCTTCTGTCTCTAAAGAGAGGAGCCGACTCTACCCAAATAAGAGGCTAACGAGCGAAAGAGACAGAAATTTTCGGTCTAGGGAGAAGGATCTGTGAACTACTCAACTAGTAAAACTAAAGTAGTAATCCCATTCTCTCTTACTTTTTTAGGCCTCGTAAGGCTAGTATTACTCTAATTAAGATTCATATTTGATTTTTCACCTCCAATGTAAAGCCTTACAGGTATATCCCATTTGCAGGGCAAAAAAATTAAAAGGTTAAATTCCAACGGCATTTGAAAGACAATACTAATTTAGAACTTCCCTAAAAAAAGGGGGGGCTTGAAAATGTCTTTAAGTGGAAAAAATAGCAACTATTAGTTGTCGAATCGACTTAGGAGCTATATTAGAGCCAGTAAGTAATAGTCTGATTTTTCAGACCATTGTACCGAATGGTCGTACCCTTTTATGCTCCGCAAAGATTCATTCAGTTTAATTTTGGCCATTATAAGAAGTGGGTTATTGATGTAGACAAATGCTCATGTACCCTTTAAAGCTCATTTTATGTATGTTATTACCAAAGATGAGAAAAAAGGCCAGTCAGTCACTCAATAGTGTCTGACAGTGAAATCTAGCAAGTACGGGTTTCCTTGCATAATTTGAATATTAGGACACTGCTAACGTTTAAATTTCACAGATAGGATATACTGTACATTACATATTCATAATTCCTGCAAAGTTCTACATAATTTGATGTTGGCTGAAAAGGGACATAGTATCTTTAAAGGGATTGGGTAACTTTGTCTCAGATTCTGAAACAAAATCCTGGATTTATCTCATGCTGCAATAATTATGAACCTTTAGGTCAGTAAGGAACCCCATGACTTTTACAAGCCGATCGCCTGTCTGATTATCAAGAAATTTATGATTGGAAATCAAAATCAAATTTTGCGTTTTCTAACGGTTTTCATAACACTACAGTCTATTGGGGAAAATGAGTATGTTAAAACCGATGACTCAAAGATTGTTACTTTTTTTAAGGCGCTTCATGATCATTTTGGAGCGCAATTTTTTCAGGGCTTCATTATTACACCATATCACACCATATCACAGACACTGATAACACATAGGGCCATGCATCTCAGATTTAACATTGTTAAAGATAAAGACCAGTTCTGGTCATGCGATTGCATTGGGAAAGAAACGTTGTGGAATCGATCGGAAAACGTTGATCATCTAGCATAAGTCTTGGTGTGTACTGCAAGGTTCTGGAATCATCAAAATGATAAGAAATTTGGCCAAGTCTTGGTAAAGTTACAAGCACTGTACACAGAAAGATGTATATGGGAATATGTGACACCGCCGACACGTGCACGATATCTATTTGGTCCCAATAGATATAATAATTTACCAAATATATCAATTAGAAGAAGGTTTCCCGGCAAAATTTGTATCATCACGTATTAGTCATATTCTTTCACATGATCGGTAATGAGAGCTTCCATTTCATTTTTTGAGAGGTGGGCGTTTCCAAAACTGGTCTATACCTTTAAACGATGCCTTTAACTCGAGTGTCTGATCGTGCACTCGGTTTTGTGTGCTAAAATCCTTCCCATAGAGATTGCACACACCCATATGCAGTCTATGTGCATTGCGCTCATGCAAAATTGGTCAATGTTTTTATTATTACCAAATTGAGATTCAAACCTTTATCGCTCGTGATCCTAAGGTGATATTCAATAAATTATCTCATATGAAAGAGCAGGTTTTCTCCATAATTCCCAAAGGGGCTCATTTCCGAATTATAAAAATATCTTGATCAAAACAGCGATTTAAACATTGTTCCCATCGTAGCTGCGATATTTGCCACTCTCCTGAAGTGAACCCCCGAGGCTTATGCAGGGCTAGATAATATCCATGTGCTTATTTTTCGCTGGCTCCAAGGGATCAAAGCGATAACAGTTTGAAAATACCCTTCCCCTTATTTTTGGATCAGCTAAATAGGGAGGCGTGAGCTCGCTCTGCCCGAACCCATGGTGACAGCGTAAAATCTGCACATGCATATGCATTCAGACCGACAGTCACCACGTGTGGAACGTGCACACGGAAGACACCGGAGGAGAGGCTTGCGATCGCGCTCAAGTTACGCATGCAGCTAAGCAACACGCATACGCTTGCATATTGCACAATGCAGCTGTTTAGCTATAATTACTGTAGCAAAACAAAATAAGTAAGTCTCTGCGTGTACGTCTTTTCGTTGATTCTGACAAAAAATGATGAATATTTCTGTGATTTTTTTTTTGGGGGGACTGTATCCTTGGATAGAAACATGAAACTCGGTGAGTCTTCAAATTAGAAATGTATTATTCTGAGTGAATAATTTTTTCAATTATCCAACCATAATGGTAGGGTGTCTGATCCCGCACCCGATGTTAAGTGCTAAACTTCTTCCCATAGAGATTGCACGTATCCCTATGCAGTCTACGTTAACCCTGTATTCGATCATCGGATCGGGGGCCGATCATCGGCCGATCATGGGAGATCGGAAAATTAAATTCGAAAATTTTCAAGTTAAGGGCTATCAAATGCTTTTAAAAATGCATAGCTGGGATTATTTTGTCATTTGGAGTTGTTGTGGACCATGTTTGTTGATATTTAGTGCCTTTTCATGACTTTGAAATTAATAATATTGGTCTAAGAAAAGAGGCAAAACATGCGAGCCGCCATCTTGGATCATAATGTAGGCACGCATTTTTTGTCCATTGTCATTAAAATCAAGATGGCGGCTCGCATGTTTTGCCTCTATTTTATCAATTTCAAAGTCATGAAAAGGCACTTAGTATCCACAAACATGGTCTACAACAACTCTAAATGACAAAATAATCCCAGCTATGCATTTTTTTTAAGCATTTGATAGCCCAAAACTTTCGGAAATTTTCGGCATTAAAAAAATAAAAAAATAAAAAATAAATAAATAAAATCTGCCAATTTTTTTGGCCAATATTTTCGCGCAGATACCGATCAAAGGTGCGAGGGTGTCGCTCGATCTTCGATCCGATCAAAGCCCCAACTTACAGGGTTAGTCTATGTGCATTACGATCATGCAAAAATGGTCAAAGTTTTTTTTTTCAAAAGCGAGATTCAAACCTTTATTCTTTGTGATCCTGAAAGTGATACTCAATAAATGAGGTGTCATATGAAAGAGCAGATTAATCCCCATATTTCCAAAGGGGCGTTATCTCGAAATTCTAAAAATATCTTGGTCAAAACAGCTATTTAAACATTGTTTCCTGGCTAGCTCCGAAATTTGCCACTTTTGAGATATGACGCCCCTGGCGATAAAGTAGTCCCAGTCGTAAGGAATATATCCATACGCTTATTTTTTCGCTAGCCCCCAGGGATCACAAACAATTACAGTTTGAAAATACCCTTCCTCCCATTTTTCAGATCAGCTAAGTAGGGAGGCGTGGGCTCCGCGCAGGCGAGCATGGTGATAGCGCGTAAAATCTGCACATGAATATGCATTGGACCGCGTGTGTGTATTGGCAAAGAGACCTGGAAGTGGATGCCCATTGAAGACAATGGATTGCCGTTCAAGCTCGAGTTGCGCATGCAGCTAAGCAACACGCGTACGCTTCATATTGCGCAATTCAGCATATTGCGCAATCGAGCTGTTTTGCTAAATTTAGCAAAACAACATAACTCTGCGTGTAAGTCTTTTCGTCGATACTGACAAAAATAGCATGAATATTTCTTTTATTTGAGGGGGCTTATCTTTTGATAGAAACATCGGTGAGTCTTGAAATTTGAAATGTATTATTCTCAATGAATGATTTTTTCAATTATTCAACCACAATGGTGAAAAACGATCCAAAAGGGAAAATTGAAAAATCAACTTCAGACACCCTGATAATGGTGAAAAACAAACCAAAGGAAACTTGAAAATTTCTTCAGACACCCTACTTCAGTCTTCAGGATCACAAAGAACATGGAGCTAGAAAACAAGGAGTGGGCACTCTGCCCCTAGGGCTTTTCCTATCACTCAGAGCGGGATTATGCGGGATTAGGGGTCCAACGAAAAACAAACGACCTCTAGCAACGAGGTCACCCTGGTCGCTATCTCCGGACTTTGATGTCCCATGCGCGATGCCGCTCTGAACTGGCCCTCTCTATGTGGGAACATCGACAGTCCAGTCATAAGGAATCGCGTGTTCATATAGCTAGCTCTATACACATGTCCCTGCATGTCGTTAGCGTCATGACATGCGACATACACTCTGATGTTGTGATAGTCTAGAATTCAGCTCTCAATGGGTGTAAAAATCTCGAAAATCGGCCAACGACAAGGCGAGTTTTGACATGATTATTGTTGAAAATTGTCCATATTTCGTTCCATTTATATTCATATTTCAACGTAATATTAGTTGTAGACCCTGTCTAGCCCGGTTGAAAATCATTTTTTAGGCAGACAAATTAGATTTTCTTCTTTATTTTGATGTATGACTCCACCGTTCGCTCCCGTTCGTTCTATTGTGATGACCCATTGAAAACAGTACATTTTGGTCCATTACATGAAATGAGATCAACCGTTGAAAGAAGACTACATTATGCATAGAATAGAATTTATTGACTCTTGCGACCCCTTCTGGGGTATGAGAGTACAACACATTTACATGTCATGGTAGTACATAATAAAGAATACAAACGTAGCATAATAATACAAAGAATACAGAATACAAAAAAAAAACAATACAAATGTATAACGATAAATAGGAATGATCTAAACCTAGGCTATATGCTACACAAAAATACAATATTAAACAAATATGGCAAGTATACATGAAAAGTGGAGAATTCCACATGAGCAATATAAATACAAACAACAAAACACTGCTAACTATCTAAAAAAATTATCAGTTAAAAAAGTGAGATGTGATTGGATTGCATGTTATTGTGATTGGGTGCATGCAGACTAAAAAATACGGCATAATATTGTCCCTAGAAAGAAAAACCTAAATCACTCTTTGCTTTCCAAAGGACAAACAAAAACATAATGGAATATAATGCAATAAGATAAACAAACAAACAAACAAAACTATACTTGACGTACAGCAACACTGTACTACAACATTCCCTTTTATGGGTGACATGATTATGATTGGATTGCATGTTCAGATTTATTTAGACCAGCAAAATATGACATTATTATCCTTAAGAAGAGTACTAATTATTTCTTCAGCTGTCCTGTACCGGAATATAAAAATAAATTCAACATGTCTATTAATGTGCAAGGGCGTTTAACGATTACTTTACGACCTAAATATAACTCTCTTTCTTTTCTGAAAAAAGGGCAAACAAAAACATAATGGTATTCATCACCAGACTAATGCATATCACAACATGGGCATTCTATACTAATTTCATTAAAAGCTTCTTTGAATCTGTTATTATTAATTGGTAAACGGTGTGACCTACATTTAAACGGCTGAGCAATGTTATTCTCTAAATACCTTTCAAAGAGAATCATTTTTAAAGATCCTATAATTTTGGCATGCACTGTTGCCATCACAGTCATCTTGTTTTGAAAATGATCGTTTAATCTCAACTTCAGAGTGCTCAGTATCCAACTATTGCTAAATCCTTCCCCTGCTTTAGCCAGACAAGAGGAACAGCGTGGTTCAATATTTTCAATACAAGATAACCACTTGAAATAATTAGACATATCTACAGTCTGACTAATTAACCTTTGCAAAAAATAAAATTTGACTGAATATTTATAGGGGAACCTTTTACTATTCTTAACCAGAAACTATAACCATTCGATGTTTGATACCGTTAGCTAAACATGCCTTAATTCCCAGTTTCTCCATATACCATACAATCTGGTGTAAATTTATTTACACACAACGCTGACCTGAGAAATGTTCTGTGAAATATTTCAATTTGACTCAAATCTTCATATCTCCACACTTCACATCAAGTTGGTCTAACAATTCAAATCGAATATCCAATGGCAGTTTAATTGAGTCTTTGAACCTTTAATGACATAGAGAAGAGGGCTTGCATATGGCCTGTGATACCTGAAAAAAATGGGTAGGGGCAGGGAGATGAGACCTGGTAGGGGTTTCGAGGCTTGAGCGGCACACCCGTCCAAACCAATTCTGAGTACACCCCGGGTTTAAAAGCTGCCATGTTACGGGATGTAAACATATCCTACAATGCACCGCACATGCAAGCGGTTCGGTTGATCAACCGACCTTGCGCATGCGCTATGTGATCTTATTTACCACCGATGCGACCAGGCGGCATTAATCCAGCTTAGTGGAATGATCGCTTGGGGACCGCGGCACCAGGGATAGTTCAAGGACCCTAATCCAGTTTTCTCTCCTAGTCTTTTAGCTCCATGCAAAGAATAAAGGTTTGAATCTCGATTTGGTAATAAAAACATTGACCAATTTTGCAAGATCGTATTAAATGCACAGACTTGCATAGGGCTGCGTGCAATCTCTATGGGAAGGATTTTAGCACACAACGTGTGTACTAAATTGATGCCTGTCAGCTCAGCACGTGACGATATGCATGCAGCGCTAGAGGTCAATACTGTACGCATGCCATGCCAGGCATTACTAGTATTGAATAGAGTCTACTAGATTCTAATCTATGCTTTGCTGGATCTGGATCTAGCTCAGTACTCACAGTAGCTGGAGTGATCAGCTTTAGATCTAGCCTATCACAGCTACAGACAGTATAAGTGATATAAATAATCTACTACTAGTACTACTACTACTACTCACACATAGCTGCAACGCTATCCCGGCTGTGTAATAAAGAGGCAACACTGTACACTGCACATTAACCCAACATTTTCAGATCCTGCTGTAGGATACTGTCAAATGCCTTTATAAATAATTAGATGGGGCAATAATTTCAACAAATAATGAACTAATGGAACTTACAAGTTTCGTTGGTGAAAATTTCAGGGTTTCCAGATATCTGAGCCTACTTTTTCCGGAAACGGTCTCGTAGTCAGCTAACATGTACGCCATTTTCGAATTTAATGCGTAATTACAAAATGAAGGTACCGCCCTCAACGCCCGATTACAGTGCTTCCTCGCTTGGTGTTAGGGACGCGATCGGTTGTGTACACAGCTCAGCGGCAGGCTATTAGCTTAGTCTCTGCGTCGAGCGTTTTCAGAGTTTAGTATAAAATATAATTATGTACATGACTCTGCAGCAGGCGCGCACGCAGCGGGGGAGGGGAGGAGGAGGGGATTTTGGGGTTAACCCCTCAAATTTGTGTATGTGTGTGTTTCGAGCAACCCCCTCATTTGTTTTCAAGTGAAAAAAAGTTTAAAAAAAAAAAAAATTGGGTTAACCCACAAATCCCCCTCAAATTTGTGCTTGTGTGTGTTTGACAACCCCCTCATTTGTTTTCAAGTGAAAAAAAAGTTAAAAACAAAAAAAAAAATTATTAATCGTTGAAATTTTTCCTCAAAAACTGGACAAAAAAAAAAAAATGACCTCCCACTGAACAAAATATCGGTCGGTATAATTTTCCAATTTCGGGACAGAAAAAAATTTGCAAAAAAAAATTGCTCTTACCTTGTGAGGTCTTAGTGCGAACAATAATTATTACATCATATAAAGAGAGGGAGAAAGAAAAAATCCTGTTTAGTTTTAGCACAATCAAATCATTTATTTATATTATTATTTGGGTAAGGAAATCCTTTGAAATTTAAAACTTTTAGGGTTTTGCACACCTTGGGTTGAAAAATTGCACGTGTCATTCGTTTGGACTGCAGATCACTGTAAAGCTTGGGATTTGTTCAATAAGTTGTTTGAAATCTCGAAATGAAATATAAAAACTCAAAATAGTTCCTTATTGAAGAGGATGGCAACGGATATCGGTACGTGCACTGTTGAGCAAATGTACACTCTTCAAATTGAGAATAATAAAATAAGCGATACCTTCAGCATGTATAAAAGAATGGTTCAGCGAGAGAAAATGTCTGTACTGGTCACAGGATTTCTTCTGCTTAGCGTTTTCAGCGATAACTGAAATAAGCAACAATTCCATAGTACCGTTGCGTTCGCTGGTGCTTTCATCTACGTGGAAAGCTAATACAGCTGTGATTGTTTACGCGCTCAATCTATGTATTTGGTTAATCTACTTTTTCGTTCACGAAAAAGTATGTGAAAATTATACAGTTGTGAAAATTCCCAGTTGTCAACATTAGTGAAATTACAAATATATTTTGATTTTCTGGGACAGGAAAAGATTTTGTTACATCTGTAGTGACCATATACGACCCTTGATATTTGTGTTGATCATCTATATTAAATCGTTGATATTATCAAGTTAAAAAGTCGACCACGCCCTGGGAGTCCTACAAATCAGTTAATCAGTGTCCTCTTAACTTCTTTATTAAGCAGAGTCTCGTACTTTATTGCAAATTTGGTAGTTCTATATTTCTTAGGTGCTGAATGTACGTGAACAATGAAGTAATATGATTAATGATGAGAAACACGTCAACAAATAGGACACAAGTTTAAAATGAAAGGCACATAAAACAATTTAAGTTTCTCTATTTGTCTTCCTTTTTCATTTAATCATGGTTTCAAGATAACATGAACAAATAGTCGTATACCAATTAATATCTATCAAAAATTCATAATTTTCCAAAGTTATGCCATAATTATTATTGAGACATAATTTTGACAGCTCAAAATCGATGTAGTATCTAATAGTAAAAGAACATTTCCATTTGAGTAATAGTGGATGGAATCATTAACTGAAATGTAAGATTCTATATGAATGCTGTATTTATACGATACGGCCGGACTAAAATTAAGAAACCAAATTACATTCCAAAAAGTAGCCCCCGTCATGAAAAGAACCCCATGAGAAACCTCAAGGGGCCTTTTTGTAAATTAAACAAAGAGCGCCCTTGGAAGAAAAAAATTGTTGTTTGATTGTCACAAAAAGTAACTACACTCCTAAACAATTACTCATAGTTTTATAACGTAGAATCATTTCAAGATTTCGTCTTGCAAAAATATTTCTATGGTAGTTAGGAAAACAATGTGTAACAATAAGAGGGTTATCATTGATCCATGCATGGTTGAATAAGCATACATTAATGAATTGTTATTTTCATATTTAAAGATTCACAAAGTTATATTATCATTGCAGTTTTGAGTATGAGTATGAGTATGAGTTTGAGTATTAAACAATTTCAAAATGCACTGTTTTACAATTGCAAATAATGCATTTAACCACATGTGCCATTTACCAATAAATATGGATAGAATATCAAAAAGCATTGTTTCATAATCAATGCATTCAGTCATGTGCTGTTTCACAACAATGTACAGGCACGCACAGTATCCTGTGACTTTTCAATTGGGCCATTTTGTCTTTAATCTGTGCTCATATTCAGCCATACAGTGATGTTGGATATCTCTGATTTTCACACAAAATGTACCTAACGACTCTACCAATATTGTGAGGTGACATTGTGATCCCATTGTGATACATTTTAAGGGTTTCAATTATGAGCAATTCAGATCTGGCTCATTTAAATCATTTTTTTAAAGGCAAATTTCAATTAAAAAAAAACATGAAAATACAAAACAAATATCTGATATATTTTGTTCACTATTTATGTCTACTTTACTCCTTTTGTTGGGGGGTAAATGCGCTACTTTTACAGTATAGACGGCATCAAATCAACTAAAAATAAGACTGGATTTATTATTGTACATGTAGGTGCGACGATCTGGAAACGTCATAGTGTAGTGGTTCTGACTCACGTCTTTCAATCATAAGGTCGTAAGTTCGAATCCCACTCCAGGGCGTTGATTTCCCTCAGCAAGAAATTCATCCACATTTGTGATGCACTCCACCCAGGTGAAGTAAACGGGGACCTAGCTGGTAGGAATTTATTCCTTGAAATTAACAGAAGCGTGACAGCTGCTCTGAAAAAGCCATGCAGGGTAATTATGCTGGATTATTGCAGAGCGCTTAGAGCCTTCCAACAAAGTAAGTGTTAGGCGCTATATATAAGCACATATCATGATTATAATTCTGTATAGGATAACATTCACCAACTTCTTTTGTTTGTTTTACCACTTCCACCATTCAACATGTCAACTCTCAAGTACGTCCTTTCAACACCCTATATCGCTCACACAACGAAAAGGCCGCCAAAGGCGGCCTAGCTTTCAGAGTGAAAGACTAAAAGACATTTAATAAGTAACATATTTATATCAACTATAAATGCGGCGAGCATGGCGAGCATGCATTGGTTGGTGGAAATTAAAGAAACAGTTGCTCTGCCTCTATATATAAGTCACTTTAAATTAGGGGCGCATGTATTATAGAGAAAGGAAAAGGGGGCACTTATCAGAAGGAATTTTTTTTACTTCTTACAAGGAAAGGGGCACTTTTCCTATGTAAAAGGACACTTTTCCTATGATAAAGAGGTACTTTGGGACACTTGAAAAGATGGGGAGTACAGTGCCCCATCTTCTGTCCCAGGCTGATCCAGCCGGCGGCAAAGGAGGGGCAGAGAGGGCCCAATTCGTGAAAAACAAATATGTAGCGGCCAGCCAGCTGATGAAAAAGAGGGGGTGGTGGGTTAAGGAGCACTTTTGTTGTTGCCCAGTTCGTGAAAAAATATTTAGCGGCAAATCAGCCAGCCGGTTAATTAGCGGGGGAATACTATTTTACTCAACACCCAGCCACCCCTCTTGAACCCCAAAAAAAAAAAAATCCAGGAGGGGGCCTGTCTGATTTTTTTAAACAAAAAGTGTTTTTATCACCTGACGAAGTGTTGCAGCGGCGCGACTTGTCGAGATCTTTTAGATTCCTTATTGACCACATTGCGAGACAAGCGAATATCACTAGCGATATTATTTTCGATACTACATCCGCAATGAGTAATATATTTAGCAAAAAAGGGTGTTTTTACCCGTTTTTTTGTTAACAGGGGAGGGCGCCGCCTCCCCTGGAACCCACTGCCCTGTCCCTGCTCCTTCGGGCGCTGCCTCTTTAAGCCGATTATTAACGCTAGATGCATACTTTGGGTCTAACTTGTTCTTCTTTTTATTTATTTTTTCTTCTTTTTTGCAGGTTTTTTTTTTTTTTGTCCACTCTCCACAGCCCTGCAATTATACTATAGTGTCGATATTTAATAGGGTAATATCAATCTCCATCCTATTATGACAGGCCATATCATTTAAATGACGTGCCAATATAAACATATGAAACTAAATAGGCGATAAGCAATAACTGAAAACGTCTGCGAGATAGGACTAGCTACCCGTCAGATATTGCGCAAGTGCGTCGAGATGACGTCCACGATGACGTCACGATGACGTCACTATGGTGTCCATAGCGTACGCAGTTTTCATGTCATCGCTATCACGAGGAGGGAACCATGCAGCCGTCTCTGTCAAAGGAGAGAAAAGGGGCTTTAAAAGTGAGTTTACGAAATTTCTTTTTTATTCTAAAATTAAAATTAGGTAACTTATTGTTATCAAATGTAAGACAGATATAACATAATCTATGATATGTTGCATTAATCAGTATTTTACCGGCATAAAGTGCAAAGTGATTCCCCTGACTCTCACCTGTATACAGTGCTAGAGGTCCATACGCATTAGCATGGACTCTCTAGCTTTGCTGGATGCTACTACTAGGTCTATTCTATCTAGATGATAGATCTAGTCTTTGATCTTCATGATTTCATCAAATTTCAAAATTCAATTTCAAATGCGATCGGTTTGGATTTTTTTCATGAATCAAATTCAAAATCAAAATTTATTAAAGTAAGATCATTTACTATAAAAATTTAGTATAGAACTTTATTACTCACATCCTTGACAAAATGATGATCTTCAAAGTAGCTCCAGCAGCTAGCAGTCCAGTGCAAAGGAAAGATGTCGTTTTCGTCAGACCGACTATTTTCCCACACATGAGTGAATGTGTGGGACCACTGTCTGACTCTAGTCTGAGCTAGATCTATGTTACTGTATAACTTGGTGAATTCTGGCCTGGCCTGGTTCGATCCTTTCTCATTTTGTTAAATTCTTGCTCTGGAAAACTCTCAAAATTCTTCTTTCCTGGTGTTAATCTAACCTTTTCCCCATACTGTGGGTTTGAAAAGAAGACAAATCTGGCGAAATGGCAAAGTAATGATTGAAAAGCGCCGTTGAGAGTTGTACAGTACTTGTAATTTTGCCATGCCGGGATTTTGAAATTGAAATTAAATATTTCGCTCTCTACCACTAGATGGCAGCAAACACAAATTGAGTTCCAGTTTTTTCTTTCTTTTTCTTCTTCCATTTTTGGACCCTCCGACCCCCTCCGACAGGCCTTTTATTGAAAATCAATCTCTGAATAACATATTTGAATACATGTACAAATGAATATCATATGATACTTCAGAATAAGATATAAATAACGAATATCAACCATAATAAGCGATTACTGAAACCGTAGCATATTGATAATAATAATATGATAATAATAATACTATATAGCTAGCTGTACTGATATACAGAACATAGATTTTTTTAAAACAACAACAACAATGCAACATCATGACTGAAAATGATGTGGGAAATTCAATATAATATCATTAAACGATCAAAATCCTCTCAAAATTTATCCATTTGTTATCGAAAGGTGTCAGTTTTGTTACCAAGTATACTAACTTAATTGCCTCTCATTCGTGTAACTATTCCTGATGTTCTTTATTGTCTGGAAGGACTCGGTATAGACTTTTGTATTTGAGTTACAGCTTCCTTTCTATAGCTGTCATTCGTTGTGATATAAAACTCTTGGAGAATTAGACAAACAAATTGTTACAATTCCATCTTATTGGATCAGTTCAAGGTCATTAAAGCAATAGAGTAGTTAGCTAATTCTTTTGCTAATTAGATACTTTTTACTTCAAATATTCAAATTAAAGTAGACAAATTAAAAAAATCTTAATTCTACAATATAATTATATTTATAGGGAGAGTTGAGGTCTGAGGAGGGCCAGTAAATTGTCCGAATCCGATCTTTGAACCTATTGGTATTAACACGAAAAGACATAAATCAATATTAATCTTTGGAAATTCTTTTAAATACGACTGAATGTTCTCAAAATAAACAACATATTAACGACGTAATGGTGATTGGGCAACCATCGAAACATTATTCCCTAGCTGGCTAAAAATTGGGTTTTGAACAGTTTTAGGTCGAATTGTTTTGAAGGGGCCGTCTCTAAAAGAGTGTAGTTTATCATGTTTTCTTTATTGTCATATTTTGCGAACTTTCTGACCCTCCAAGAACTCAACCTTTCATTTAATGCTGTCAAGAAGTCAAAGAAATACAGTGACACACGATCGTAATATCGAGTGCTAGCTCAAATGCCTATTATGAAGATGATTATATCAAAGATGCAGATCGGAAATAAACATGCAATAAATGACTGACCACCCTCCCCGCAAAAAACCCATCAAGACTATGTAGAAGTATTAAAGAAACTGAAAGAAATTACACAATATGAAAATTGTTAAAGAAAAGAGAACAAAAATATAAATATTAAAAATGCCAGAAATATAGCCATGAATTGAATATCTCAAAAACGACAATTGTTTTGCAGGATAGAGGTTGAGTAGGAGGCCGGGCGCGGACCACAGGGGGGGGGGGCGATTGGCCTGGTCCCCCACCCCTGGCCCCAAAAACAGGTAAAAAAAGAGATGGTAACATTAATTTTACCTTTTTTAAATAAAAAATGAAAATTGGCCGCTCCCTGGCATTCTTCGGACATTCTTCACCCCCACCAATTCCGCAGGATTTTCTCAGCCCCCCAGCTTTGTTTTTATTGACTTATACGAATGAAACGACTAAAACACGCAACATTTCTTAGTGAAATAAACTAACCTGGATATATAGCCTCCTACAGGGGCCAGGGGCGGATCCGGCCGGCGGCAAGGGAGGGGCGAAAAGGGCCCACTGTGCGAAAATTTGAAAACCGTGCCGGCCGATTTTCCGCTCAGTGGGGTTGAAAAATGAAAAATCGTGCTGGTCGATTTTTCGCTCAGTGGGGGGGGGATGAGCACAATTTTTTTTGTTTGCCTCCGAAAATTTTTTTTTTTTAACACCATCCCCCTTGAGCGCAAGGAGGGGCCCATCTTCTTTTTTTTACAAAAAGGGTTTTTACTTGTTTTTTCTAGGGGCCCCCTGGATCCGCCACTGACAGGGGCTGATCCAGGCGGCCAAAGGGGCCAAATCTTGAGAAAATATTTAGCGGCGAATTAGCCAGCCGCCTGCAAAGGGAGGGGGTCCTTATCTTGAAAAATATATAGCGGCGAATTAGCCAGCCGGCTAATAAGCAGGGAGATGTTGAGAAGAAAAAGTAGTGCCCTCTCCTCCCCTCCCCTGTTGAGCCCAAAAGATTTTAAAAGTGCTCCTTCCCTCCCTACCCTGATTCGCCGCTAAATATTTTCTCAAGATTTGGCCCCCCCCCCTTTACTGGATCCGCCCCTGTAGAAGTCTATATATCCGGGTTACGAAAAATCGATTATTTCACTGAGAAATGTTGCATGTTAATTTTAGTCGTTTCATACGTAAAAGTTAATAAAAACAAAGCTTGGGGGCAGGGAAAAATACTGCCGATTCGGGAGGGGGGTGAAGATATCAAAGTGTACACTACGTCAATGGACAAAAAAATTGTTTATTCGTTTTCACCTTCGTACGTATGTTTGGTGGGAACCGCTATTAATGTTATGTTTTTATTATTGACTTTATTACTTTAATTATCATTTGTTTAAATGGTTAAATGATAGTAGGCCTATGTTTAAACATATTTGAAACTAAATTTTATGACTTCTGTACAATGTTTAAGTGTAAGTATTACAATATTTTAAAAATATCTTTAAAATGTTCTTTTATATCGTTTGTATAGCATTAAAAGATGTTGGGAAAATGTTTCCTTGCGATATAAAGAAAACATAAAATGTGGAATGTTTGTAAGATCTTTTTAAACATTTTGAAAAACGTTCAAAAATGTTATTTTAATTGTTTTTATAAAAACGTATTTAAAACGTATTCTTGTGACATTTGTTACACGTTTTAAATGTAAAGACTACAATATTTTAACAACATTTTTAAAATGTTTTTTTTTAATATCATATATATAACATTTAAAAGATGTTGGAAAAACGTTTCTTTTCTTCTTTGAAAACATTATTATGATATTACGAAAACATTACATCTGAAATGTTTGTGAGATCTTTTTAAACATTTTGAAAAACGTTCAAAAAATGTTATTTTAATTGTTTTGATAAAAACGTATTTAAAATGTGTTCTTGTGACATTTGTAAAACGTTTCAATGTAAAGATTACAATATTTTAACAACATTCTTAAAATGTTCTGTTTATATCATATCAATAACATTTAAAAGATGTTGGAAAAACGTTTCTTTTCTTCTTTGAAACATTATTACGATATTACGAAAACATTACATCTGGAATGTTTGTGAGATCTTTTTTAAACATTTTGAAAAACGTTCAAAAAATGTTTTTTAAATTGTTTTGATAAAATTGTTTCTGAAATGTTTTTTTTATGACTATTGTACAACGTCAAAATGTAAAGATTACAATATTTAAACAACATTCTTAAAATGTTATGTTTATATCATATCAATAACATTCAAAAGATGTTGGATAAACGTTTCTTTTCTTCTTTGAAACATTTTTACGATATTACGAAAACATTACATCTGGAATGTTTGTAGATCTTTTTTAAACATTTTGAAAAACGTTCAAAAAATGTTTTTAAAATTGTTTTGATAAAATTGTTTCTGAAATGTTTTTTTATGACTATTGTACAACGTCAAAATGTAAAGATTACAATATTTAAACAACATTCTTAAAATGTTATGTTTATATCATATCAATAACATTCAAAAGATGTTGGATAAACGTTTCTTTTCTTCTTTGAAACATTATTACGATATTACGAAAACATTCATCTGGAATGTTTGTATGATCTTTTAAACATTTTGAAAAACGTTCAAAAATGTTTTTTAAATTGTTTTGATAAAATTGTTTCTGAAATGTTTTTTTGTGACTTTTGTACAACGTCGAAATGTAAAGATTACAATATTTTAACAACATTCTTAAAATGTTATGTTTATATCATATCAATAACATTCAAAAGATGTTGGATAAACGTTTCTTTTCTTCTTTGAAACATTATTACGATATTACGAAAACATTACATCTGGAATGTTTGTATGATCTTTTAAAACATTTTGAAAAACGTTCAAAAAATGTTTTTAAATTGTTTTGATAAAATTGTTTCTGAAATGTTTTTTGTGACTTTTGTACAACGTCGAAATGTAAAGATTACAATATTTTAACAACATTCTTAAAATATTATGTTTATATCATATTAAAAACATTTAAAAGATGTTGGAAAAACGTTTCTTTTCTTCTTTGAAACATTATTACGATATTACGAAAACATTACATCTGGAATGTTTGTAAGATCTTTTTTAAACATTTTGAAAAACGTTCAAAAATGTTATTTTAATTGTTTTGATAAAAACGTATTTAAAATGTGTTCTTGTGACATTTGTAAAACGTTTTAATGTAAAGATTACAATATTTTAACAACATTCTTAAAATGTTCTGTTTATATCATATTAATAACATTTAAAAGATGTTGGAAAAACGTTTCTTTCCTTCTTTGAAAACATTATTATGATATTACGAAAACATTACATCTGGAATGTTTGTGAAATCTTTTAAACATTTTGAAAAACGTTCAAAAATGTTATTTTAATTGTTTTGATAAAAACGTATTTAAAATGTATTCTTGTGACATTTGTAACACGTTTCAATGTAAAGACTACAATATTTAACAACATTTTTAAAATGTTTTTTTATATCATATCTATAACATTTAAAAGATGTTGGAAAAACGTTTCTTTTCTTCTTTGAAAACATTATTATGATATTACGAAAACATTACATCTGGAATGTTTGTGAGATCTTTTAAACATTTTGAAAAACGTTCAAAAATGTTTTTTAAATGTTTTGATAAAAACGTATTTAAAATGTATTTTTGTGACGTTTGTACAACGTCTAAATGTAAAGGTTACAATATTTTAACAACATTTTTAAAATGTTCTGTTTATATCATATCAATAACATTTAAAAGATGTTGGAAAAACGTTTCTTTTCTTCTTTGAAACATTTGTACGATATTACGAAAACATTACATCTGGAATGTTTGTAAGATCTTTTAAACATTTTGAAAAACGTTCAAAAATGTTATTTTAATTGTTTTGATAAAAACGTATTTAAAACGTATTCTTGTGACATTTGTAAAACGTTTCAATGTAAAGACTACAATATTTTAACAACATTTTTAAAATGTTTTTTTTATATCATATCTATATAACATTTAAAACATGTTGGAAAAACGTTTCTTTTCTTCTTTGAAAACATTATTATGATATTACGAAAACATTACATCTGGAATGTTTGTAAGATCTTTTTAAACATTTTGAAAAACGTTCAAAAATTTTTTTTAATTGTTTTGATAAAATTGTTTTAAAATGTTTTTTGTGACATTGTATAAAGTCATGTAAAGATTACAATATTTTAACAACATTCTTAAAATGTTATGTTTATATCATATCAATAACATTTAAAAGATGTTGGAAAACGTTTCTTTTCTTCTTTGAAACATTATTACGATATTACGAAAACATTACATCTGGAATGTTTGTGAGATCTTTTAAAACATTTTGAAAAACGTTCAAAAAATGATATTTTAATTGTTTTGATAAAAACGTATTTAAAACGTATTCTTGTGACATTTGTAAAACGTTTCAATGTAAAGACTACAATATTTTAACAACATTTTAAAAATGTTCTGTTTATATCATATATATAACATTTAAAAGATGTTGGAAAAACGTTTCTTTTCTTCTTTGAAAACATTATTATGATATTACGAAAACATTACATCTGGAATGTTTGTGAGATCTTTTTTAAACATTTAGAAAAACGTTCAAAAATGTTATTTTAATCGTTTTGATAAAAACGTATTTAAAACGTTTTTTGTGACATTTGTAAAACGTTTCAATGTAAAGATTACAATATTTAAACAACATTTTAAAATGTTCTGTTTATATCATATTAATAACATTTAAAAGATGTTGGAAAACGTTTCTTTTCCTTTGAAACATTTTACGATATTACGAAAACATTACATCTGGAATGTTTGTGAGATCTTTTAAAACATTTTGAAAAACGTTCAAAAAATGTTATTTTAATTGTTTTGATAAAAACGTATTTAAAATGTATTCTTGTGACATTTGTAAAACGTTTTAATGTAAAGATTACAATATTTTAACAACATTCTTAAAATTTTGTTTATATCATATTAATAACATTTAAAAGATGTTGGAAAAACGTTTATTTCTTCTTTGAAAACATTATTATGATATTACGAAAACATTACATCTGGAATGTTTGTAAGATCTTTTTTAAACATTTTGAAAAACGTTCAAAAAATGTTATTTTAATTGTTTTGATAAAAACGTATTTAAAATGTATTCTTGTGACATTTGTAAAACGTTTTAATGTAAAGATTACAATATTTTAACAACATTCTTAAAATGTTATGTTTATATCATATCAATAACATTTAAAAGATGTTGGAAAACGTTTCTTTTCTTCTTTGAAACATTATTACGATATTACGAAAACATTACATCTGAAATGTTTGTGAGATCTTTTTAAACATTTAGAAAACGTTCAAAAATGTTATTTTAATTTTTTTGATAAAAACGTATTTAAAATGTATTCTTGTGACATTTGTAAAACGTTTCAATGTAAAGATTACAATATTTTAACAACATTCTTAAAATGTTATGTTTATATCATATCAATAACATTTAAAAGATGTTGGAAAAACGTTTCTTTTCTTCTTTGAAACATTTTTACGATATTACGAAAACATTACATCTGGAATGTTTGTAAGATCTTTTTAAAACATTTTGAAAAACGTTCAAAAATGTTTTTTAATTGTTTTGATAAAAATGTATTTAAAATGTATTCTTGTGACATTTGTAAAACGTTTCAATGTTAAGAATACAATATTTTAACAACATTTTTAAAATGTTATGTTTATATCATATTAAAAACATTTAAAAGATGTTGGAAAAACGTTTCTTTTCTTCTTTGAAACATTATTACGATATTAAGAAAACATTACATCTGGAATGTTTGTAAGATCTTTTAAAACATTTTGAAAAACGTTCAAAAATGTTGTTTTAATCGTTTTGATAAAAACGTATTTAAAATGTGTTCTTGTGACATTTGTAAAACGTTTTAATGTAAAGATTACAATATTTTAACAACATTCTTAAAATGTTAAGTTTATATCATATTAATAACATTTAAAAGATGTTGGAAAAACGTTTATTTCCTTCTTTGAAAACATTATTATGATATTAAGAAAACATTACATCTGGAATGTTTGTGAAATATTTTAAACATTTTGAAAAACGTTCAAAAATGTTATTTTAATTGTTTTGATAAAAACGTATTTAAAATGTATTCTTGTGACATTTGTAACACGTTTGAATGTAAAGACTACAATATTTAAACGACATTAAAAATTTTTTTTTATATCATATCTATTACATTTAAAAGATGTTGGAAAAACGTTTCTTTTCTTCTTTGAAAACATTATTATGATATTACGAAAACATTACATCAGGAATGTTTGTGAGATCTTTTGAACATTTTGAAAAACGTTAAAAAATGTTTTTTTAAATGTTTTAATAAAAACGTATTTAAAAGGTATTTTTGTGACGTTTGTACAACGTCTAAATGTAAGGGTTACAATATTTTAACAACATTTTTAAAATGTTCTGTTTATATCATATCAATAACATTTAAAAGATGTTTGAAAACGTTACTTTTCTTCTTTGAAACATTATAACGATATTACGAAAACATTACATCTGGAATGTTTGTAAGATCTTTTAAACATTTTGAAAAACGTTAAAAATGTTATTTTAATTGTTTTGATAAAAACGCATTTAAAACGTATTCTTGTGGCATTTGTAAAACGTTTCATTGCAAAGATTACAATATTTAAACAACATTCTTGAAATGTTATGTTTATATTATATCAATAACATTTAAAAGATGTTTGAAAAACGTTTCTTTTCTTCTTTGAAACATTTTTACGATATTACGAAAACATTACATCTGGAATGTTTGTAAGATCTTTTTAAAACATTTTGAAAAACGTTCAAAATTTTTATTTTAATTGTTTTGAAAAAAACGTATTTAAAATGTATTTTTTTTATATCATATCTATATAACATTTAAAACATGTTAGAAAAACGTTACTTTCCTTTTTTTAAACATTATTACGATATTACGAAAACATTACATGTGAAATGTTTGTAAGATCTGTTTTTAACATTTAGAAAAACATTCAAAAATGTGTTTTTTAAATGTTTTAAAAGAAACGTATTTAAAATTTTTTTTTAATGACTATTGTATAAAGTCAAAATGTAAAGATTAAAATATTTTAACAACATTCTTAAAATGTTATGTTTATATCATATCAATAACATTTAAAAGATGTTGGATAAACGTTTCTTTTCTTCTTTGAAACATTATTACGATATAACGAAAACATTACATCTGGAATGTTTGTGAGATATTTTAAAACATTTTGAAAAATGTTCAAAAATGTTATTTTAATTGTTTTGATAAAAACGTATTTAAAACGTATTCTTGTGACATTTGTAAAACGTTTTAATGTAAAGATTACAATATTTTAACAACATTCTTAAAATGTTAAGTTTATATCATATTAATAACATTTAAAAGATGTTGGAAAACGTTTATTTACTTCTTTGAAAACATTATTATGATATTAAGAAAACATACATCTGGAATGTTTGTGAGATATTTTAAAACATTTTGAAAAACGTTCAAAAATGATATTTTAAATGTTTTAATAAAAACGTATTTAAAATGTATTTTTGTGACGTTTGTACAACGTCTAAATGTAAGGGTTACAATATCTTAACAACATTTTTAAAATGTTCTGTTTATATCATATTAATAACATTTAAAAGATGTTTGAAAACGTTTCTTTTATTCTTTGAAACATTTTTACGATATTACGAAAACATTACATCTGGAATGTTTGTAAGATCTTTATAAAACAATTTGAAAAACGTTCAAAAATGTTATTTTAATTGTTTTGATAAAAATGTATTTAAAATGTATTCTTGTGACATTTGTAAAACGTTTCAATGTTAAGAATACAATATTTTAACAACATTTTTAAACTGTTTTTTTTAATATCATATCTATAACATTTAAAACATGTAAGAAAAACATTTCTTTCCTTTTTGAAAACATTATTATGATATAACGAAAACATTACATGTGAAATGTTTGTAAGATCTTTTTTAAACATTTAGAAAAACATTCAAAAATGTTATTTTAATTGTTTTCATAAAAACGTATTTAAAATGTATTCTTGTGACATTTGTAAAACGTTTCAATGTAAAGACTACAATATTTTAACAGCATTTTAAAAATGTTTTTTTAAATATCATATTTATAACATTTAAAACATGTTAGAAAAACATTTCTTTCCTTTTTGAAAACATTATTATGATATTACGAAAACATTACATGTGAAATGTTTGTAAGATCTTTTTTAAACATTTAGAAAAACATTCAAAAAATGTTTTTTTAATGTTTTAATAAAAACGTATTTAAAATGTATTTTTGTGACGTTTGTACAACGTCTAAATGTAAGGGTTACAATATTTTAACAACATTTTTAAAATGTTCTGTTTATATCATATTAATAACATTTAAAAGATGTTTGAAAAACGTTTCTTTTATTCTTTGAAACATTTTTACGATATTACGAATACATTACATCTGGAATGTTTGTAAGATCTTTTAAAACATTTTGAAAAACGTTCAAAAAATGTTATTTTAATTGTTTTGATAAAAATGTATTTAAAATGTATTCTTGTGACATTTGTAAAACGTTTCAATGTTAAGAATACAATATTTTTACAACATTTTTAAAATGTTTTTTTTAATATCATATCTATAACATTTAAAACATGTAAGAAAAACATTTCTTTCCTTTTTGAAAACATTATTATGATATTACGAAAACATTACATGTGAAATGTTTGTAAGATCTTTTTTAAACATTTAGAAAAACATTCAAAAAATGTTATTTTAATTGTTTTCATAAAAACGTATTTAAAATGTATTCTTGTGACATTTGTAAAACGTTTCAATGTAAAGACTACAATATTTTAACAGCATTTTAAAAATGTTTTTTTTAATATCATATTTATAACATTTAAAACATGTTAGAAAAACATTTCTTTCCTTTTTGAAAACATTATTATGATATAACGAAAACATTACATGTGAAATGTTTGTAAGATCTTTTCAAACATTTAGAAAAACATTCAAAAATGTTTTTTAAATGTTTTAATAAAAACGTATTTAAAATGTATTTTTGTGACGTTTGTACAACGTCTAAATGTAAGGGTTACAATATTTTAACAACATTTTTAAAATGTTCTGTTTATATCATATTAATAACATTTAAAAGATGTTTGAAAAACGTTTCTTTTATTCTTTGAAACATTTTTACGATTTTACGAAAATATTACATCTGGAATGTTTGTAAGATCTTTTTAAAACATTTTGAAAAACGTTCAAAAAATGTTATTTTAATTGTTTTGATAAAAATGTATTTAAAATGTATTCTTGTGACATTTGTAAAACGTTTCAATGTTAAGAATACAATATTTTGACAACATTTTTAAAATGTTTTTTTTAATATCATATCTATAACATTTTAAACATGTAAGAAAAACATTTCTTTCCTTTTTGAAAACATTATTATGATATTACGAAAACATTACATGTGAAATGTTTGTAAGATCTTTTTTAAACATTTAGAAAAACATTCAAAAAATGTTTTTTAAATGTTTTAATAAAAACGTATTTAAAATGTATTTTTGTGACGTTTGTACAACGTCGAAATGTAAGGGTTACAATATTTTAACAACATTTTTAAAATGTTCTTTTATATCATATCAATAACATTTAAAAGATGTTGGGAAAACGTTTCTTTGCTTCCTTCAAAACATTCTTATGATATTATAAAAACATAAAATGTCGGCCGTTTGTAAGATATTTTTAAACATTTTACAATAATGTTTAAAAGATGTTTTTAAAACATTACCCGAAAATCATCGGACATGGTACATTACTAAAATGTTTTTATAATGTTAAACATAATATCAATAATGTTTTATAAATGTTATAATGACAGTTTTAAAAAATGTTGTTTTCAAGACATTTGTAAGACCTTTTGAAAATGTTATGATAACGTTATGTGTTAGCTGGGAA